>SJYA01000194.1:269488-335300 GCA_006410615.1 Neotragus moschatus
CTCCCCGCCTGCCCCACGCCCATCCCATGCCCACCCCATGCCCCCCGAGTCCCAGTGGCACCTGCATGCAATTGGTGAACATGACGCAGACGGACATGAGCTTGGAGAAGGCGCGCAGGAGCTCGGGGTTGGTCAGCATGCAGTCCTTCAGGCAGCTGTCCAGGAAGCTGGTGTGGTGCCCCAGCACATCGTCGATGTTGGAGGCCTGCGTGGGAGGCACCGTCGGGGGCGCCCGAGGGGACGGCACTACCTCCCCATGGGGCTGCTACGTGTGCTGCTCTGCCCCTCTTTTAAACAAACCTGAGGCCTTTTAGGGAAAAGCTTCAGAATGTTGCTAAAAGATCACATTTAATGTGTCCCACAAGGTCTAAGATTTTGGTTTTTAAAGACAAAAAACAAAGCTCGCTGTACTTTTGGTCCTGGAGTTTGGTGACGTGACCTTGGTTGAAGGGCAGCAGGGCCCTGGGCGGGCTGCGGGCCCAGCACCGGGACTCTGAGGGAAGGACACGCTCCTCCAGCAGCCTGAGCCCAGGAGTCCTGGGCGCCCTGCCCTGTCTGCCCTCCTGGGAGCCGTGGGGCCCGGTCCTGCCTCCCTGACCCCTGACCCCACTCTGCAGACCGCCCCACTCCGCCCCGGCACGGGGCTGGCTGGACTGAACTCACGGATCTCAGGTTCTTCTCCAGGATGTGCCAGGTCGGCTCCATCACCTCGAACATCATGTAGCACTGCATGTTCTGCACGAAGTTGAGCATCCGCTGCCGCAGGGTGAAGGCGCCCGCAAGCCTGCGCGGGGCGGAGGCGTCAGCACGTNAGGTGGGACCACCTTGCATGGGAACATCTCACCTACCATGCCTCTCACATGGTAGGTGAGATTCTTCACAGGTATAGAATGGAGAGAACTCATAGTCAAGTAGGACCCTGCTCCCCAGCAGAGAGGAGGACAGCTCCAAGTCACGAGAGAAATCACAGTGAAACACAGCAGCGAGTTCTTGCTGGAAGACACACTGATATCCAGGGGCTTGTGTCCACTGTAAGGTTGCCTGCCTGCTTCTTTTTCCTCCTCTGAACAGTTCATCCTTTTCCTTCTCACATAAACCCAGGAGGGCCTTGGGGGGCCAGCTGGGTCAACACATTCACGTGAAGAAAGTAAGATTCAGTGAGATTGTGTGCTTTGGAAACAGTAGTAGAGCCAGACATAGCAACCAGGACTTTGGGCTCCCAGTGCAGGTCTCTTGTCTAAAACACTGCCTGCCTGTTAACGTTTGGGAAAACTCATGCATGAAATGTGTAGCCATCAAAGAAGAGAATTTTCACATCCTCCCTTGAACGGTTTTCTTCATAGGCAGAGGGAGAGGTACTGATCTTGGAAGAGTCAGGATTAAAAATTAAGTTGGGCATATAGGGCAGTTTAGGAAGAAGAGATAGAGCAAGACAGGAAGTGGAGGAAGAGGAAGAAGGCAACAGAGAGATAAATACATCAATAGTCCAATGGGGTCAACATGGAGGAAAAGTATAGAGAGGGGAAGTTAACGGAGAAGAAGCAGAAATGGGCCTTTTTCTTCTTAAAAGCAGCACACTGAGGAAGCCAAGGACTGAGCAGAGATTGGAAGGAGGGGAGAAAGAGGAGAACAAATAGAGCCAGGAAAAGAGAAGCAGGCAGAACATGAGAACACAGGGAGCTGTATGAGTTCAGAGTGTGTGCAGGTGGGTATGGGGACAAAGAGTGGGGCCCACGGGACAGAATTCACACTGGTGGGTAGGCTAGTAGGGAGGCGACTGTCAGCGCAGCGGGGGACGGACAACAGGAGAGGACCACACAAGTGGAGGAGGTCAAGAGAGTGATCTGCTAGATGCTGCTTCTAAGGACTGACTCCAGAGATTATTAGGTCCATGTCTATGAAACCAAATAGCTAATCTTTTAGCACTCACCTCTCTTCAGTTATATGCCTCTTTCTTCATTTATATGATTTGCTTTTCAAAATGTACAAACATTCACTCACTTAACCTCAAAGTACCCTAGATGCCTTCCTACCTGAAATAGTTCCTTGGGAAAACAGTGTTTCCTAAAGAATGATTAATCTCTTAAGCCCCCTCCCCGATCTTGGAAATGTCTTCCAAATTGAGAACAGTGGTATTTTCCTCAGGAAAAGCCAGGCCTGCACCATGGTTGGGTGGAGTCCTAGAGAAAAATGTCACAGCATTGTGAGAGCAGTCAGAGGGAACATGAAAACAATTTCCCAGAACTGCTCAGCACAGCCTTTTATGTACACTCTCCTGAGCTGTACGCACACTCTCCTACGTCAGATTCATGCCCACTCTGCCTCCCACAGTTATGATTTTCTAGGAAAGTCATTCTATCATGGTAACAATTCACTCAGCAGTGTCCAGTCCTGGGCCTGAGCAACACACTCTCCACTGGGTCAGAGGATAACAAGGTGGTCACATTTTCCTCCCAGTGGCATTAGCTTCCAATCACAAGCCTCTTTGAAATACGGGCGATTTTAACAGAAGTGCCTGTCCAATCCAGGCTAAATAATGACTGCTTTCTGGAGCTGACTGTATGCCAAGAAGAATCATTACGAATTTGAGCCATGCCAGCTTTTTAAAGTATTCTTTAAAATGCATGCCATAACAAAATACCCTTTAGCCTTAACTGTGACCTTGGTTATTAGCACAACTTTGAAAAAAAAAAATTAGCAACCTATCTGCTTGATCAAATGTCAGCCAGCCAGACCACTTTTGAAAGCAATCACAATTAATAAGGGATGAGTTTTTTAAAAAAAAAAAAAACCCTCATGCCTTTCATGCAACAGGAGTAGTTGCTATCTGCAGGGTTGGGTTAATGCCACTTTCTGGGAGTCCTCTGAGAGGACAGGCTCCATGAAATGATTTTTTGCCCTTATAAACCAAGTTAAGGCCAGCTTTTGGCAAGACTGCAGCAACTGCCTTCTGAGTACTTACACAGGATCCCAAGCCGGGTGGCTGTGCCCATGTTAGTTCTCCCCTCACCTCATGTACTCCCCATCACTCTTATAATCCATGAATGATTCTGATCCCGACACCTCCTCAAAATCCTCCAGAACCAGACTGGTGGAGTCCTCACCCAGGACGCCGCTGTCGGGCCTGGACATTCTGACCCAGGGAGGAGGTACAGGAGAGCTGGTGACCAGTGGAGGTGGGGAGCTAGGGGGTGTTTGCTGGACAGACGTGTGCAGGGCCTGAGGAGGAGATGCCGCTGGCTCACGGACTTCCTCGTCATCCTTCTCAGACTCTGGTCCTGCATCTGGGGCAGCAGGACCCAGGACGTGGTAGAGGCTGGGGAGACGGATGTCAAAGCGTAGCCCGAACTTAGCAAAGAGCTTGTCATTGAGAGCGTAGAGCTTCTCTGAGATGTCATAGCCCAGCAGGACCGAGAAGAGGCGAGAGATGTATCGCTCTTTGGTCAGAAGGAGGTGGAGATTTTTCCGGGGCCAGGAAATGTAGCTACATTCAGTCTCAGCTGTCAGAGTGACCTGAGAGGGGTCAGGGACAGAAAGTGAAGGTTGAAACTTAAAAATGTGTCCAAGCTTAGTACAGAGATATATACAGTTTACTTGGCAAATCGCTGCACTTTGCACTTCTCCTGCAGAAGCTGTGGAAGTACCTCTCTAGGGCCTTGCCTTGAAGAGGTCCAATGAATGACTTTTATTGTGTGCACTGGTGTGGTGGGAGGAATGGAGTAGGGGGGTGTCTTGTGAATAGCCCTGAGATCACCTTCTGGAACCTCACAGCCCACCTCCAGTCTCTTCAACTCTCATACACTATGTTCCATGGCTGACCCCACTAACGGCTGCAGGAGGTTCTGAGCCTGTTGTGATCACAGGAGAGAAAAGGGGCCTTCTGGTGCCCAGAAGAAAGGCCAGAATGCTGATGACAGTTTTTAAGGATAAAAGAGAATATATTGGAGTTGGGACACAAAGAAGAATTGGGAATAATTTCAGTGAGAAGAGAGCCTCTGATCAGGCATGCCAGGCTACATCAAGTGGACAGAATGCTGGCCTGGTCTTCAGATCCATGAGCTGCACTTGACTTGGGCCCTACAAGTAACCAAATGGATCTGATGACTAAATTCAGAAAAGGGGCACAGAGGAAAAGGAACTCTTTTTTTGGGGGGGTGGTGAGGTGCCTTGCAATTTACAGGACCTTAGTTTCCTAATCAAAGACAGAACCCATGGCCCCTGCCTCAAGAGCACAGAGTCTTAACCCCTGGACCACCCGGAAAGTCCCAAGAGGCACTCTTAAGAACACAAAGTGGAAGGATAACCCACTCTCCATTTATATAGACATCTAGTAATTTCTGTGTACTTGGCTACGTGCCCATGATGCACAGCTAAGTCACACTTGCAGGGTCAGTCATGTGTGCACAGCACAGAGCAGGTGCTTGAAACATCTTGTTAAAATAATGATGAGTGGTAAAGATAGGTTTCAAATGCAAACATTCTTAGTATACTAAAGGAAAAGTGCGTAGAATCACACAATTCTTTATACCCTGTCCTAAGTACTTTAAAAGTGAGCAACTTGGCAGAGCTTAAGATGAAGATTGACGAACGGAGACAGTGGACATGAGAAGGACGACATCAGCTAACATTTACTGAGAGTGACCATGTGCCAGGCATCGTGTTAAGTGCTTTATGTGGGTTGTCTCATTAAAGGTGGGGTTCTTTATCAGAGATCATATATATAATCCTTTCATTTCATTGCCTCCAGAACAGCCCCTCTGCTCCCCTCCTCCCCTTCCCATCTGCAGTACCCCTCTTCAGTTCCCGTCCTTCATTTCCTTCTCTCCCTCCCCCAACCCCTCAGTCATCAGCACTCAAGTCGGGGCCTAAATTGCCTCATCAAGACCAGAAACGAGTTTCCAGTTCCAGCTTTACCAACTGTGCAACATCAGATAAATTGCTTAATCTCCCCAGACTTGTTGCCTCATGAGAATACTGGTCCTCATAGTCCATCTGTTACTAATCTGACTCAACAAGTAGTTGTCACATCTACCATAATCTGTACTTTCAGTGTACTTACTAACAATTCCCAAACAAGAAATCAGGGTGCTGCACACGAAGTGGGTACACATGAGAGCTTATAAGGATGCAAGAAGTGTCCTCAACGCTAAAAGAGAAGACTGCGGGCGTTCTTGCAAATACACTGTTACTTCTTCCATCTTAAATCAAAATTTTAAAATCAAAATCATTTTTCTTCACTCTCGTTGCTTGGTTAGCTATCACTCCATTGATTTGCTCTCCTTTTCAGCAAAACTCCATGAAAAAGTTGTCTATACTTGGCTGCTACCAATTCCTCTCCTTGTGTTCTCTCTCTTCAGCCAGCAAGGCTTTGCCCCCGTGGTCTACAGGCTGTTCCTGGCAAGGTCGCCTCTGACTTCTACATTGCTGAGTCTGATGATCAGTTTTCACGGCACTCAGTCCTCCTCTTTGATATTCTTCACTTGGCTCCCAGGATGCCACACTCTCCTGGTATAACCTCCTGATTAGTCCCTTTTAGCTTCTTTTGCTGCTTTTTACCTCCTTCAACTTCTAAACACTAGAGTACTCCAGGGTTAATGGATTCTTGAATCCCTTTTCTGTCTACACTCACTCACTGGTGATCTTGTCAAACATAACAGCTTTAAATATCATCTGTAGGCTAATGACTCCCAAACTTAGTCTCAAGCTCAGACCTTGTTCCTTAATTCCAGACTCAAGTATGCAACTGCCTACGCAGTGTCTGTATTTAAATGTCCATAGATGACGCAAATCTAATACCTCCCAAACTGGACTTCCCTCTCTTCTCCCAAAGCCAATACTATCTGCAGCCTTCCTTATCACATTTGATAGCAGCTTCATCCTTCCAGTTTCTCAAGTTAGAAGTCTTAGAAGTTTTCTTGATCCTCTTTCTCTCACATACTACATCCAATGTGTTAGGAAATCCTTTGGGCTGTATTTAGAAAATATACACTCTGGCCCTAGATGACATGTCTCCTTACTACCTCTGTGACTTCCTCTCCTGCTCTTCGCCCCCCTCCCTCTCCCTGTTCCAGACTCATTGACCTTCTGGACCTCAAACATGCTAGTCTCTCTCACACCCAGCTTTTGCACTGGCTCTTCCCTCTGTCTAATATGCTGTCCCCCCAGATATTCTCAGAGCTCACACTGCCAGTCACCTCAGGTCTTTGCTCAAATATCACCAGTTCAACAAAGACTTCCATGAAATCCCCAGTTGCAATTGCAACTATTGTTGACCCTTGAGCAACACAGGTTTGAACTATATGGATCCATTTAAGTGGGGATTTTTTTTTTTTTTTTCAGTAGTAAATACCTGACGTGCTACACAATTGGCCAATTGGTTAAGTCTGAGGGTGTTGAACCCCAGATCTGGGGGAACTGTTTATTTGGAGGTTGGACTATAAATTATGGGCTTCCCTAGTAGCTCAGCTGGTAAAGAATCCACTTGGAATGCAGGAGACCCTGTTCGATTCCTGGAGAAAGGAAGGGCTACCCACTCCAGTATTCTGGCCTGGAGAATGCCATGTACTGTATAGTCCATGTGGTCTCAAAGAGTCAGACACTACTGAGCGACTTTCACTATAAATTATACATGGATTTTCTACTGTGTGAAAATACCCCTTCCTCCTATGTTGTTCAGGGGTCAATTGTATCTCTCCCTTAAACTATCCTATTTTTTTACTATAATTTATTATTTTTAACATATTACATAATTTACTTATTCATAATTTCTATGGCTAATTTTTTGTCTCACCTACTAGAAAGTGAATTGCACGAAGGCGGGCACCTTTGTCTATTCTGTTGACCGATACACTCTGAGCACGTTTAATAGTGCCCAGGTGGGAATTCCCTAGCAATCCAGAAATTAAGACTCCATATTTCACTGCAAGGGGCATGGGTTCATGAACCATGGGTTCAATTCCTGGTCAGGGAACTAAGATCCCACATTCCATGTGATATGGCCAAAAATAAAACCAAACAAAAACAAACCATGTAGTGCCCAGGTTACTGTAACAGCTCAATAAATATTACTGAAATGAGTGAATGAATCAGGTAAAAACTACTAATCTTGTATGCTGCAAAATAACTTGTTGTTTTCTCATGCCCAGTATAAAATCCTGCCTAAATATCTTCAAAAACCAATGGACTGACTGGTTTGACCAGGTTTTTCTTTAACCTTCACCTTCGAAGCTGGTTGAATGGGTTAAATGAGATGATGTGATGTACATAAAGAGACCTTGAGTCCAGTAAAACATGATGCTAATTAGAGAAATAATGCTAATTTCCATCTGATCACTCCCCTGTTATGTTCTCGGTGACTGATGAGAGGGTCGCAGTGTTTAACAGTCAATAAATTCTTCATTGAATTCTTGAGAGGTGTGATGGAATGTTGATCTCTTGTGGCAAACTCAACAAGAATTATGATTCAGTCACTGTGGATTCCCTATTAGTCAACAAAGACTATGCAAATGCAAAGGCGAGGACAAGATGAACTACAACCCGAGACAACACTTGACATTTGCAAAGAGGAAATGGGCTCATAGAGCCAAGAGCAAGTGTGTGGATCTCAAGGCTCCCAGTGGAGGGGCATACTGAAAATACAAGTGGAAGAAATGTGGCGGTCCCTACATCCCTCTCAGATGCCGAGAGGCCATCTGGGGTCATAGCCCTTCCTTTCAAGCATAACTAAGGGGAGGACACCCGGCTTATCTACCACCTGTTTCTCGGTTTCAGTGTCAGAAACAGAGCCTGGTCTGGCTGGCTCGGGACCTGACTCAGCCCTCCTGAAGGTTCTTGTGGCTCCGAGGGAGTTCTCAAAGGTGACTGCTGAGCTGCTTGGAGAGGATGTGAGTGTGCGGTGGGGGAGGCACATGTTCAAAGGGGGGCCTGTGGCTGATGGTCCCGGCAGGGGGATTAGGATCACCCCTCAGGCCCTGTCCTCACAGAGCCAAGAGTCAGGGTGGGGCGGAAGCAGGCCTAGCCAGGTGGCACCGCCTGGCGTGTGTCTGTTTTGGAGCTGGCATAAATGCTTGCCTGAGGAACTTCCTGATAGAACTGATAGGAGACAGAGGGAACCCAGTACTGGCCAACTATCTGGACAGGGGAGTCCCTGTAATGGCATATATGTGTGACCTCCACTCTCCTGGTAACCTCCTGTTTTAAAAAAGAATAGAATAGTGGTGTCAGGCAACTTGGTTTTGCCACTTTCTAGATGAAGAGCTTGGGCAAATTCCTTGAGGTTTCTGAGCCTTAGTTGCCTCATCCGTTAAACAGGTTAATAACAATATTCAATCCAGAGGACTGGTGTGAGAATCAATCAGGCAATGAAATAGGCAGTGCCTGTCCCGTGCTGGCCATACAGTAAGTGAGAACTACAAAGAAGGTAACTGAAATCTGAAGGACTGACCGAGAAGAGAGGAGGGCTCGAGCAGCCAGGCCCTGATCTTAGACCGTGTATGAGCACTCTGAGACACCAATGGCCTACTGGCGAGGCAGTTCAGTGAAACTTTACCGAACACCTACTACTGCGTACAAAGTATTGCCCTTCGGAGCCTGGAGATGGAGAGGAAAAGCCCAGATTTCTACGTCAAGGAATTTACTATGCAAAAGACAGAAAGAAAACCAAATCGTACATGTGTGCGGTCAGCATAGTAAAAGGAATAGAGGAGGCACGCAGGCAATGTGTGGGGGTGGAAGCTGGTGAGGTCAGTCTGGGCAGGCTTCAAAGGAAGTGAGGTGCCGTAGCCCCCTCCTGATGAGGGAAGTGCATTTCGGATGCAGGCGACAATAGGGGCCAAGGCACGGCCACGTAAAACAGTGTGGTGTGTTTGGGAAAGTAATTCAGCATGGCTGGTGTGAGCAGGAAGTGTAAGGAAAGGGCTGGAGGTGCAGCTCCAGGATGTCACTGAAGGTCTTAAGTCACTCTCTAAGGAGTGGGAGCTTTTATCCTGTGTTCACTGGGGTCTTCTGGAAGAGTTTTAGGCATAGGAGTGACATGGCCCCCCTTTCAGCGATCAGCACCTCCCTACCCTACCCCTCCTCTGCCAGGCACTTTTTCCACTGGAAGAGTGTGCTCTAGCATCATATTGGCAGTAGTTCGAAGGTCTGACAAAAGAGGAAAGATGGAAGCACGGATGTTGCTGGGTTGCAGTGGGATGGGCTGCGGCAGTGCTGCCATGGGGCTCCCTATTACCTGAAACACCCCCTCCTCGGAGGGATGCAGCGATTCCCACTCGGGAGAGTCCATGAACTGGTAAGGAAAGATGTAGTGCAGAAACTGCCCGTCCTGGCTCACACGAACCCTGGCAAAGGGAGAGAAGAGACTGTGTGGGAAAAGAGAAGTGGTTACCCAAAGCTTCTCCAGAGTTTAAATTACATGTTAAAAGAGTGGAAAATGACTAGCATCCAAATGGGCTTTTTCCTCTTTTACCTAGAAAACTCAAGAGTCTCGGTTTCAACCTCTCTTCTAAGGTCAGTTGTTCTGGGAAAGAAAGTGTTTATTGAACAAAGGAGGCAGATCAACAAGTTCTCTAAGGTACATCCTGTCCAGCTGGAAGGAGCTATTATTCCACTTTTTCTGGAGCTTAACTGTCTAAAAAAAATATGTATGGAGAAACTTCTGTGTTCCTGGAAGCCTAGGAACCTGGAGATGATCTGGTCCTTTTTTTTTTTTCTTTTTTACTCTTCAGCTGCACTGCGTGACAACTGCTGGACCACCAAGGAAGACCTAATAATCTGATCCTTACCTTTCAGGATTTCACAATTTAGTGGAAGTCATAGGCACAAAATAACTAGCTGTAAGTCAACATGTGCTACTGTGAGACAGGAAACTAGAGGAGGGAGAGAGCTTAGTTCTCTCCAAGTGGCAGACTTCTCAAAGATAACATTTCAGCTGATTTCTGAAGGATGTATAGGATATTGAGAAGCAGATCAGAATGCAGATGAGGATCTAAGATCCAGTATGGAATTCTGTTTTCCAATATCAGCTTTTCCCCTTCCTCTATAGTACTGGAACTTTTTTAGCAGGGCTCATGACTGCCCAGCTAGACAATGTTTCTCTCCTTCCCTTGCAGCTGAGTAGAGCCATGTGATTAAGTTCTGGCCAAGGGGATATTAGCACTCCATATCTTGCTCCCAGTGAATGCCTAGATATATATGTATGTGTGCAAATTATCAAAGACTACTATCAATTAACAAACTTTATATATTATCTGACAACTTAAAGATGGAAAACAGAAAGGGATGTAGGTCTCAACCAAGCCAAGAATGTGGTGTCAGCCTACACTCTCTGATAGCAGAAACACTCTTGCTTCTACAAGACCTATCAAAATGTATAACTAGCCACCAGAACTTCCCTGAGCAATGAAAGGATGCAAGAGAAAATGAAGTGCCGTGTGCTCCTACCTCATGGGCTTCACATATTCTGTTCCCTCCAGCTGCCTCTCTTCCCAATCCGCACCCTCTCCTCAGGCCTCAGCTTACACATTCCTTCCTCCAGGAAGTCTCATCTGCCGCCCACCCCCCCCAGGAAATTTAGGTCCACTGCTTATATGCCCTCATTGCACTTTGCCTTGCTCCTTGAAATTAATGACTAGAGTCACGAATTAGTGATGCTCTTGATAGACTGTAAATTCCAGGAGCACAAAGAAAATACTTTTCATTTTTTAACAAGAGATCCCTAGTCTCTAGGTCTCTTAATAAATATTTTTGGAAATGCAGAGGGAGGAAGGAAGGGAGAAAGGAAAGGAAGAGGGATAGAAAGATCAGACAAATGAACTCACTGTGTCACCATAAAGGGGACCAAAACCTCAAGGAAAAGCTTCTCGAACAAAGGGAGAAAGACGACCAGAGAGAATGAAGCTGCTGCCATACACACCAGACCCTCCTATCCTTCATCCTCTTCCCATGCAAGGAATCTGGCCACCTAAGTGAGCCCCTGAGGAGGGACAAGACTTTACAGTGTGAGTAACATCTAATGAGGGGCTTTCCAGGTGGCAAAGAATCCACCTGCCAATGCAGGAGATGTGGGTTCAATCCCTGTGTGTTTTGTTTTGTTTTCCTTAGACTTTGCAGTTTCAATCCCTGGATTGGGAAGATCTCCTGGAGAAGAAAATGGCAACCCACTCCAGTATTCTTGCCTGGGAAATCCCATGGACAGAGGAACCTACAATCCATGGAGGCCCCAGAGAAGGCTACAATCCATGGGGTTGCAAAAGAGTTGGACATGATTTAGCGACTAAAACAACAACATNAGATCTCCTGGAGAAGAAAATGGCAACCCACTCCAGTATTCTTGCCTGGGAAATCCCATGGACAGAGGAACCTACAATCCATGGAGGCCCCAGAGAAGGCTACAATCCATGGGGTTGCAAAAGAGTTGGACATGATTTAGCGACTAAAACAACAACATCTAAAACATCTAATGAGCCTGCATGGCTTCCTGAAGCCATTCACATTGTATACTATATCCTTTATCATTTGAGTCTCTTCTTCCTCTTTGATCTCCTGACAACAGGTAATTTCCTTCTCCATGAACAGCTCGGGAGGCTGTGCATGTGGGAGCTCATGGTTGGAACTTATATGAGAGAAACTCTCCAACAGTAAGCACAGCTTAACAGGGTGATGGACTTTGAAGAAGTCACTGTGACTTTCTGAGTCTTGAAAGGGACTGATTGCATTATGAAAATAAAACAAAAAGGACATCTGAGGTTTTAGCAAAGGGCTCCAGATGAGGTATGCATGTGAGCTGGGGAGGTCTCCATCAGAAGCCCCCACTTCTCAGCATGGAGTTCTATTCTGCTGCTTCAAGGTGTTTGGTACCTCACCAGCCAAAGATAATGATGATTCTCCTTTAAAGTCAGGGGCTGGTTATAGACTAGAAGTCCTTTCCTCAGCTCCAACTTTACAAAGTTGAGACAGGATGATGTTGAAAGATATCAAAACAAAAACTTCAAATCTTGAAAAGCAAGAAAAATATTGAAATTTATAACTTTTAACTTGAGTTTTTGATACTAGGTATACTAGGAAATGGCAACCCACTCCAGTACTCTTGCCTGGAAAATTCCATGGATGGAGGAGCCTGGTAGGCTACAGTCCATGGGGTCACAAAGAGTTGGACATGATTGAGCAACTTCACCTTCTTTCTTTCTATAGTTCCTTTTGGAGAAGGAAATGGCAACCCACTCCAGTGTTCTTACCTGGAGAATCCCATGGATGGAGGGGCCTGGTGGACTACAGTCTACGGGGTTGCAAAGAGTCAGACACAACTAAGCAACTAACACACACACACACACACACACACACACACACACACACACACTAGGAAAAGGGGTTCATGGGTTGCTCAGCTGGTAAAGAATTTGCCTGCAATGCAGCAGACCTAGGTTTGATCCCTTGTTGGGAATATTCCCTGAATGAGGGCATGCAGCCCACTCCAGTATTCTTGCCTGGAGAATTCCTGTGGATAGAGAAGCCTGGCAGGCTACAGTCCAGGGGGTCGCAAAGAGTTGGACACGACTGAGTGACTGAGCACGGTGCATACTAGAAAAAACTACACTGAGGGGCCAAGCCCCTCTCCCCTCTTCACAGGAACATGGTCTACAAGTTCATGGTAAATCTATCATATAGAAGACACCTGAACCATATAATAATTATTATGTGCTTCCATAAATGAGCACCATACAGTGCAGTGGGTGTTTCTCCTACCTGTCTTAATCTCTTCCTTTGAACAAAGATACTAGGAGATGCAAACAATATCATAGGTCTCATGAATGAGCATGTTTCCTAAACTGTCCTTATTTTAAGCATGGAATTGTAGGTGGCAAACATTTTGGCAATAGTCATAATATATTTGTATCTACATGTGTATTTGTTTACACACATTCATTTATTTATACTTCAACCATAAATGAAATGAAACATCACAAAACCTCAAAGCTCATTCAACCCAGGACCTCAGTGTCCAAACAAAATTAAAACACGTGTACATTATACGTTGATTCTATACATTCGTCCATAAGGCATGGCATCCACATTACTAGTAGTAGTAGTTATGGTAGTACCATCATCATCAATGTCAAAGTCTTTTTCCCCACTGGCAATCTTATCTGGTTTCTTTTTTTCTTTTCTCCTTTTCTTTCTTTCCTTTTTCTTTGAATCACTGCATTCTTCTGGTCTCAAAAAAGCAGGAAAGAGGAAATTAAGGACAAAGTTTTAAATACTCTATTTGTTTTCCACAGAGCCAGTCCAAGTATATACCAGGTGAAGATGCTTACTGTCCGATGCTTAGCTCCCACATACAAGTTCCACTAAGACAATATTTCAAAGAATTCACAATTTCCTACCAAATGTGCAGCACAAAGCTACACAGTGTTTGTTCAGAAGAGATCAGTCAATGGCCAACATTCACATGCAAGCTAATCCTGACAAAGCCCATTTTGCTAAGATCTGACTGTCAGCCTCCTTAAAATGTGTCAGCCAGGTGTCTCCACCATATCCTCAGAGAGACACACATGGGCATCACTACTCTCCCCTCATTGTCTGGCCCTCAGATTTATAGCACTTTACTCCTGGTCTGTAGAAATCTCAGTAGAACAATCTGGAATGGAAATGTGGACAAGGGTAACCTCACTGTTGTCGTTGTCACTAAGGTGTATCTGACTCTTTTACAACTGCATGAACTGCAGCCTGCCAGGCTCCTTTGTCCATGGAATTCCCCAGGCAAGAATACTGGAGTGGGCAACCATTTTCTTCTCCAGGGGATCTTCCCGACCCAAGGATCAAATCTACATCTACTTCATGGGCAGACAGGTTCTTTACCATTGAGCCATCAGGGAAGCCCATTCCTGCTCCACTTCTGGGCATATATGGCTTTACCATAGAACCTGTATAGATATTCCCTGATATTGCTGATGTCCTGGCGGGAGCAGGGGTTACAAAAAAATCTCCCATTTTGGCACTGTTCCTTACACATAGTTGGCACTTGGCAAAGGTTGAATGCATATGGAAAAAACTAATTAATCTTATTGGTATGTTCAGTTTTTCAAAGCTTACAGAGATATTACTGCAGTTTAGGCATGACATGCTGGCATGGTGTGGTCATTTCAGAGCCAAGGTCAAGAAACATTCACCCCACACCTCACAGCAGCAAGTATATTCACAATTTTTCCTGCCAACCATGAGCTAGTTTCCTCATGAAAAATATTAAGAAAGGGGAAGCAAGTATATGCTTAGAAAAATCTATTTTGGTTTGACTCGCCACATCCTTCCTCAATGGAAGAGATACGAAATGGAAAGGGAGGCACTGGGAAACGAGAAGCGTGGGCGTGGGGAAGAAATGCTGGGTAGTGACAGAGTGGCTTACCGGCCAGAAAGCAGCAGGGACAGGCGGTCGATGGGCGTCTCGCCCTCCACGGCATAGGTCTGCTCCGTGGCCAGAGTCAAGACCTGCTCCTCGCAGCAGTGCACGATCTCCTTGTATGCGGGCAGGGGCACCTGCAGGGGCAGGCACAGCGTCTTGTAGAGCAGTTCCAGCTCCTCCGGGAGGGTTCCCTCACGCAGGCGGTACACCAGGTGTGCCAGCTGGAGCACGCAGGCCATGGCCAGCAGGACACTCCAGAGAACAATGTCCAGGCCGCAGGCACCGAACCAGCCCCATAGCACACAGCACAGGTAGCCTGTGCCCAGGAAGCCGAAAAGGTAGAAGCACCCATACACCCCGCTGCCGCCCATGAAGCCCAGGAGCAGGAAGCAGTTGGCCAAGTGGAAGACAGCCCCTTCCAGGTCCTGCCTCCAGGCAATGCACAGTGGCCCGTGCCCAGGGAGCTGGCCTTCCACGCTGCCGCTGCCGTTGCTGCTCATCTTCGGGTCTCAAAGCCTGTCAGGCTCTAAGACTGTCCCCACATAGGAAATTCAGGAAATGGGTCAGCCTGTCCTCCCAACTGTCGTCTCACCTCTGGCTTCTCCCCGCCAACTCCACCTTTCTTGGGAGGAATGCTTCCGGCAGCTTTGGGAATGAATAGCAAAACATCATATACTTCATGGAGAACTGAAAACTTTTCTTTCTCTTTCCCTCAGCAAGGCTCTGGCCCTCCTGGCAAAGC
Source organism: Neotragus moschatus (assembly GCA_006410615.1). Lineage (NCBI taxonomy): Eukaryota > Metazoa > Chordata > Mammalia > Artiodactyla > Bovidae > Neotragus > Neotragus moschatus. The sequence goes on from SJYA01000194.1 coordinate 284,626, forward strand.
TCTGGTGAGTGTCCTCAGCTCCAGGTTTCTTAGAACAGTCTTCACATTTGACTCTTGGCAGGAAACCTAAATTGTCCTGAGAAAAAGATAGAGCTATGGGGCTGAAATCTTCAGCAGTGAGGGATAATAAAGCAGCCACATCCTGCTCTCTGTTGTTCCCGAACAGAATGAAGAGCGCCCAGCACGGGAGGCACATTTGTGCTCCATTTGGAATGCGTCTCTCTTGGCACCGGAAGAAAGGGTGACCCCAGATGGATACCATGTTTGGAATTGGAATCCAAGAGGTACTGGCAGTGAGAAAAAACAGGCCAGGCATACAGGCAGGCTGGCAGAGCACTTAACATACCTCCCCAGAGGACAAGATAAGGCCTGGGCAAGAGAGGCAAGTCAGGAGCAGGGGGCAAAGGGGTGGACAAAGGGAAAGCGAGCACAGAATTTACTGTCACACCTCAGGTAGGATGCTGTCCAGAGCTCCCTCTGGAGAGGGCTCGGGGCTCTCCTGAGGTAGGAGGGCACATCAAGGTTGGAAAGTAGGGGACTATTATCAGAAAAAAATCCTAACAGTGAGAAGTGGAAAACCCCTCGAAGGCCTTTATGAAGTCATATTGGAAATATGAGTAGGCATTTATTTGACATTCATTAAACAAAAATAGCTATACAAAGCAACTTTTGAATTCTGACTTTCTTCTGCATGTATCTGGATCTAGTAATAGTTTATACAGTGGTGATACATTGCTCAGACCATCATCCCACCCACTCCAATAATGACAAATGATAATAACCATCACCTATTAAACACCTACAAAGTGCCAGATCTAGGTTAGTTATTCTATACGCGGATAATTTAGTCATCACACAATTGCATTCCAAATAAACATTGTCGTTCTCCTAGATCTGAAAGAAACTGAGGTTTAGAGAGGTAACAAATTCTCGCACATAGTGACGGAGACAGGATTTGATCTCATCTATCAGACTTACAGCTGTGTCCCAAGTAGTTTGTCCAGGAAGTGGAAATTCAAGACTAGATCCATGACTCCTAACTCTACCCCCCTCCTCCCCCGAGAAAGTCTGAGAATGTCCAGGAACTTCTGGATGACCCTGTGGTCTACTTTGGGTCACCAAGTTAAAATCTGGGAATAAAGAAACACAAGCTGGAATCAAGATTGCTGGGAGAAATATCAATAACTTCAGATATGCAGATGATACCACCCTTATGGCAGAAAGTGAAGAGGAACTAAAAAGCCTCTTGATGAAAGTGAAAGAGGAGAGTGAAAAAGTTGGCTTAAAGCTCAACATTCAGAAAACGAAGATCATGGCATCCAGTCCCATCACTTCATGGGAAATAGATGGGGAAACAATGGAAACAGTGTCAGACTTTATTTTTCTGGGCTCCAAAATCACTGCAGATGGTGATTGCAGCCATGAAATTAAAAGACAATTACTCCTTGGAAGAAAAGTTATGACCAATCTAGATAGCATATTCAAAAGCAGAGATATTACTTTGCCGACTAATGTCTGTCTAGTCAAGGCTATGTTTTTCCAGTGGTCATGTATGGATGTGAGAGTTGGACTCTGAAGAAGGCTGAGCGCCGAAGAATTGATGATTTTGAACTGTGGTGTTGGAGTCCCTTGGACTTCAAGGGACTCCAACCAGTCCATTCTGAAGGAGATTGGCCCTGGCATTCTTTGGAAGGAATGATGCTAAAGCTGAAGCTCCAGTACTTTGGCCACCTCATGCGAAGGGTTGACTTGTTGGAAAAGACTCTGATGCTGGAAGGGATTGGGGGCAGGAGGAGAAGGGGACGACCGAGGATGAGATGGCTGGGTGGCATCACTGACTCGATGGGCGTGAGTCTGAGTGAACTCTGGGAGTTGGTGATGGATAGGGAGGCCTGGTGTGCTGCAATTCATGGGGTCACAAAGAGTTGGACACGACTGAGCGACTGAACTGAACTGAAACTAAGAAATGCCCCTCTGGCCTCCAAATGTCTCCTTGCTTCTGTTTCCTTACTACCATTACTCCTACAGCCCCTGAGGTCTGCGGCCAGAGATGGCAGAAGTGGAGGGGCACCTGGTAACCCTCTAGAATTATTCAAGCATTCTCTCCATAGAGGCCTTTACTATACTGCTGGTAACCTAACTAAAATTAGTGAGAAGTTAGGAATTGTCCGATATGCTGAGGAGTAGAAATTTTCAGCTCAACGCATATTGAGTGCCTGCTATGCACCAAGCATTGAAGAGAATCAAAGTTTCCCAAGAGCTCTCACTCTTATCAAGGGCTGTCTCAGAAAACAACGGCGATTCAGTGTGGGAAGTACAGTAACTGAGTTGAGTTTAGGAGAGGTGGCAGCCTAAGAGGAAGATGGCATCAAGAAAGAAAGACACAAGGTCTAACAAGGAATTTGGGGGCCAGGATTGAATTAGCCAGATAGACGGAGAAGAGGATTTCCACTGGCAAGAACAGCAGACTCACAGGCAGAGAGGTGTGAAAACACACAGCATGTCAAAAGCTGGTTCTTTTTCTTATTTAATTACAATTGCCTGACAAACAAATGTGCATCTTATTCCCTTTTTTCTAAAGTTGAGGCGGGAAATCAGTGGTGAAGGAAAGAAGAGAGTGCCTGAGGAAGGACTCCCCTTCCAATGCCCTGCCCACACACCCCAACCCCCAGCCTCTCCCACAGCAGTGATTTGGATCTGTGATATCATTTGAGTAGTGGAGTTGGGGATTTCCATATGCTGCTTTTCTGTCACCTGCCTGCCTCCCGGCCAAGCCACCCCCTTTAACAAGCAACAGTTGCTCATCCCTCCACCTTAGTCATGCACCCCCCTGAGCTGTCAAAGTGGCTGTCTCTGCCAGCTGTGAGCAAGGAAATCAGAAGCAACCAAGGCTCTGCCCAAGATAGAATTTCAAAGCAGGTCATCTTTCTCAGTCAGCCTGACCAATGGCTGGCCCTGACCCCTTAAAGAGACAGGAGACCCGCTGACTGTTGCTCTCAGCCTAGCTTCTTTGTCAATTCACAAATCTGTTCATCTGAGCAGAAGGTACTAACATATAGCAAGCAGGTATTATTTCCTCATATCTTCCCATGATACCCCCCCTCCTTTTTTTTAAATGGAAGAAATGAACTCAATAAGGTTAAGGAACACTCCCAAGAGTATGTGAAAAGAGGCTAAAGCTTAGGTCATTGTGTGACTCTAAATCATATGTTCTCTGTGCTGTACCACCTTGCCAGCTACTTTTGGAAGTTTATATATGTCCATATGTAGGCTCATTCATTGTTACAGGGGTTTGAGTATGCCCCTGGGGTGGCATAAACCCCACATGCCGCCTCCTGCAGTGATAGTGACAGGGATGTCTATGGGAAGGAACCTATGATGGGAATACAATGGAAAGCTGTATCTTGTTTATTTTTAAAACTAGTTTTGATAGAAGAGGAGAGAAAAAAGTGTGTGTCAAAACGGTATGTTCTTACATGGAAGCCACAAATATACCACAGAAAATATTTGGGGAGAAAAAAAGGAAAGGCACAGAAGTCTGCATCAGTTCTATTCAATAGGCATTTACTTAGAACAAAGTATGTGTGCCAGGGACTGGGGATAGAAGATGAGTAAGACAATGATCACCTTCAAGGAACTTTTGGTCTAGTGAGGGAGACTGACCCAGAAAAAAGTACAACCCCTAAAATACACTTATTGGGTATGTGGCCAATGAGACATAAGAGGACATGTGTTGGGGAGCTTCTGGGAAAAGTATACTCTTTTGTGGAGACAGTAAGGAGGCCTGCTACCTTTCATCCTTGCTTGAGTAGTGTGATATGTAGTGCTTGGCGCAATCATAGCCATGAGATAGGATGGGGTTCAAGGAAGCACTCGCTGATGGGTGGAGCAAAGAATTCAGGAAAAACAGCACAGGGACGGTGACATTTAAGCTGGTCTAAAAAAAACTCAGGAGGTGTTCCCCCAGCTAGGGAAGGGCCTGCCAGGAAGGGAGAACAGAATGTGAAGTCAAATCCAGAAGTAAAAGGAAAATACATGGCGTATTCTGGTAATGGAGAACAGTTTGTTACAGGTGAATCAAAGGGAGCACAGGACATGAGGCAGGAGAAACAAGCTGGGGCCAGATTAAGAAGTGAGCCAGCTGAACCACCTCTCCAAGAGGGGTCACAGACCATGGCTGGTCTGAGAGCTGTTACTGTCCATGATGAGATATGGACAGAAATCGAGAGAACTTAGACATTTTTATACAATTTGACAGGAAACTTATTAGCCTATGAATTGGAAAAAATTGAAGTAGTCCTTCACCTCACATAGTTTGAGAAACACTGGGTTTGAGATGAATGCTTTGCTAATATAGTTATTAAAATAGAACACAGGCATGATTTTAGGCATTGGACACATACTGCTGAGCTGATCTCAGGCAGACACTACTGCTTTCTAATCCCATTTCCCCTTTCCCCCCAGTCTGTGGATCTCTGATTTTCTTGGACAATATATGAAGAAGGGTGGGCTTCTCTCTGGGTTGCCAGGGCCTGAAATAAGACTGGTCAAAGCCAAGCACACTATCCCATTCCTCTCTACTGCAACTGGTTTAAGAGTGGGCACGTGACCAATGAGACACGAGGCTGTGTACATGAGAGCATCTGAGGAAAAGTATTTTCCCTGATAGAACCAGTAAGGACGCCTGCTCCCTTTAATTCTGGCTTGAGTACAGCTGTATGATGGTGTCATGCTTGAAGCTACCATAGCCATGAGATAGGATGAGAAGGTTAGAGAGGAGAAAAATAGAACAAGCTTTGGTTCTTCAAAGTATCACTGAGCATTGTATCAAATCTGAAACTTTCAACCACCAGACTTTATAACAGGAAACAAATTGCATGTATTACTTAAGCCATTCTAGTTGGGTGTTCTAGTACTTGCAGTTGAATACATTCAGATGCAGATCTCCCTAAAGACCTCCATGGGCATCCCAGGTGGCACTAGTGGTAAAGAACCCATCTGCCAATGCAGGAGACATAAGAGATGTGGGTTCAATCCCCGGGTCAGGAAGACTCCCTGGAGGAGGCATGGCAACCTACTCCAGTAGTCTTGCCTGGAGAATCCCATGGAGAGAAGCCTGGTGGGCTACAGTCCATAGGGTTGCAAAGAGCTGGACACGACTGAAGTAACTTAGCATGCACACATGCAAGGATCTCCATAAGGACTGCTCTTCAGCGAGTAGTTGTTAAACCTCTCTTATAGTCTATGAAAACTGAGTATCAGATGACTTGTTATGTGCTATCAATAACTTTCTCTTAAAAGTTTGAGTAAACTGAGAAATGCTTCTCTAAACTCAATTGACCATTAGAATAATTTGGTGGTTAATAAACAAATGATATGGTGCAAAGCTGGTCATCTGTTCAACATGTATTTGCCATTTACCTCTTCCTCCTTATAACAGAATTCCAGTTTTGTTCTGACATCTAAACTACACATGGATCCAAGGAGGGGATCCTGGTTTAAGCCAATCAGCATAAGGCGTTCTGTTGACAATTATCATTATACTCTCTCCCGATGGCACAGATGGTAAAGAATCCTCTTGCCAGGAGATGCAAGAGACAAGGGTTTGATCCTTGGGTCAGGAAGATCCCCTGCAGTAGGAAATGGTAACCCACTCCAGTATTCCTTGCCTGGGAAATTCCATGGACAGGAGAGCCTGGCAGGCTACAGTCCATTGAGTCTTACACAAAACCTAATTTGGCTCAATCAGATCAAAAAGGTAGGGAGTGCAGGGTATTTCAATGCCTTAGGAATAGTTTCTTTCTCCGCTGCTGGACTTAAACAAGAAAGCACATGATTAGCTTCATCAATCCCGGAAGAAAGCGCTGAGGTGAAAAATATTGATAACTTGATTCTTGGATGGCATCACTGAGCCTCTGATATCACTTCATCTAGAGTTTGCCCTCAGAGAAGGCGATGGCACCCCACTCCAGCACTCTTGCCTGGAAAATCCCATGGACGAAGGAGCCTGGAAGGCTGCAGTCCATGGGGTTGCGAAGAGTCGGACATGACTGAGCCACTTCACTTTCACTTTTCACTTTCACGCATTGGAGAAGGAAATGACAACCTACTCCAGTGTTCTTGCCTGGAGAACCTCAGGGACGGTGGAGCCTCGCGGGCTGTCATCTATGGGGTTGCACAGAGTTGGACACAACTGAAGCGACTTAGCAGCAGCAGCAGAGTTTGCCCTAACCCTGGACTTCCAATCATTTATTTTCCTTAATGAAGATTTTGTATAACTTAACTGTCAAAAGCACCATCATCAACACAGAACTACCATCTAGCAGTTTATCACAGCTAAAGAAACACTGGGTATATTCACACATGTACTCTTTTTAGGAAAACATCTTGGAATATTTATCATAGCACTGAATATTCAACTTTTTATTTTTATAGCTTATATACATATATCCACCAGAATATAAGCTTTTTGAGAGCAGAGTCCATGTCTTACTAATCTTTGTTTATTACTTAGCACACAGTTGGCATTTAGTATGTCCTCAGTAATGGCACCCGACTCCAGTACTCTTGCCTGGAAAATCCCATGGATGGAGGAGCCTGGTGGGCTGCAGTCCATGGGGTCACTAAGGGTCGGACATGACTGAGCGACTTCACTTTTTCACTTTCATGCATTGGAGAAGGAAATGGCAACCCACTCCAGTGTTCTTGCCTGGAGAATCCCAGGGACGGGAGAGCCTGGTGGGCTGCCGCCTATGGGGTCGCACAGAGTCAGACATGACTGAAGCGACTTAGCAGCAGCAGCAGCAGCAGTAAACGTTGAGTCAAGCATCCTCTCATTTCGAGACAGGGCATACATATGATTCACATATTCACATACTCAACATTTAGGGCAGTTCCTTGCACATAATAGGCCTTCACTAAATATGTACTGAATGAATAAATGAATTTACGACTATGAATATATTAGTTAACTGGTACAGGAAAGAACATTGGGTTTTTGGGCTTGAACTCCAACGACAAAGACTCACATCCCAGGTCACCAAATATTTGACCAGAACAATTTCTTTAAACTGACTGCCTGTACTCACCTGTGAAATGGGGATTATAGTCTCTCCTCACATCAGACCTGTATAGTTATCCTAAAGTGGACCTTGCACAGGTGTATGGTCCTGTTCTCATCAACCTTCAAGTCAAATGTTTCAAGGTTAGACAAAGGGAATTGATTTTAGAGAACAGCATGACTGTATCTGTATTGAGAATTTGGGAAGTATCATGAATAGCAGGAGCTTAGCCAAGAGGTATGTCAGAACATGGTGACAACCTACTAGGAAGCTAAGTTCTTCATTTTTTCAAATTACTGTGGTAACATGTTACTATTATTAGTAACAAAATGCTACACATAATCTTTGGGAAGGCTTAAGCACTAGGGAAGATGGGCAGTCTTGTGAAATGTACTTTTAAGTATGGCAGATGTCAAGAAGGGTCGTTTAATTCCTTTACCAATCAGGTAAGCATATCAAATTGACAAAGGTTGAAAAAATTAATCTTGCTAAGAGGTCAGGGGACTTAAACACTGTCAGTACTAAAGTACAAATGGGCACCCCCTTTCTAGAGATCAGTCAGGCAGGACTCATCCAAAGCCTCTGGCCCATCTTTGGTTAAATGACACTTATACTTCCCTTTGGAAACATCCATTGTAGTGTTATAATGGAGTAGCCAATGGGGGGAAAAAAAAGCATACATGCAAAAAGAGATAAATGGCAAGGTCACCAAGAAGTGGTCTATTGTAGACTGGCTGCACTTCAGCTTTCTTTCTTTCTTCCTTATGGTTCCACAAAACCAACAAAACCAAACATTTTTAAAATCAGAAATAATTTAGATATCTGGTATGTATTCTGTTCGGAGAAGGCCATGACACCCCACTCCAGTACTCTTGCCTGGAAAATCCCATGGACGGAGGAGCTTGGTGGACTGCAGTCCATGGGGTCACGAAGAGTCAGACACGACTGAGCAACTTCACTTTCATGTTTCACTTTCACGCGTTGGAGAAGAAAATGGCAACCCACTCCAGTGTTCTTGCCTGGAGAATCCCAGGGGCGGCGGAGCCTGGTGGGCTGCCGTCTCTGGGGTCCCAGAGTTGGTCATGACTGAAGTGACTCAGCAGCAGCAGCAGCATGTATCCTGTTCAATACTGAGACCCAGTTCCTAGAATGGTATCTAACATATAACAGGCATTCTATAAACATTTGTTTAATGAATGTACAGATAGAGAATTGTTTATGGTAAGCCATGGAGTAGATTTGTACAGAACTAATAGAAACCATATTGTAGAACTCACAGGTGATAAAATATATTATGGAGAAAAGTTAATACTATGATTGCATTAAAAATATGTAGCATAAGGACCTTCCTGGTGGTCCAGTGGTGACAACTCTATGCTTCCAATGCAGGGGACAAGGGTTTGATCTCTTGTCAGCGAAATAGATNGGTAAGCCATGGAGTAGATTTGTACAGAACTAATAGAAACCATATTGTAGAACTCACAGGTGATAAAATATATTATGGAGAAAAGTTAATACTATGATTGCATTAAAAATATGTAGCATAAGGACCTTCCTGGTGGTCCAGTGGTGACAACTCTATGCTTCCAATGCAGGGGACAAGGGTTTGATCTCTTGTCAGCGAAATAGATCTTGTGTGCTGCAACAAGACCTGGCGGTCAAAAATAGAAAAGTAGCATAGAAAAGTGACCTAAAGTTTTTGCTTTAAAAAAATATATTAAAAGCATAAGAAAAAATTGGAACAGCAAAAATTAACATTGGGAGATAAGGTTAGGAATTTTCTTTTCTTTTTGTAGTTCCAGGACCTATCAAGCAGAATATGGATAACCATCTGCCAGCTATCTATATTGGTGGGAAGTTGATTCACATCATCTCCCTTAGGAGTCCAAGATTCTATTCTTCACCCTAGAAGAATGCTCTGAAATCTACACAATGTCCACCTAAATAAAACTCTATATCAAAGCGAATATTAAAGTAAAAATATGAAAACAGAGAATGTCAGTAACATTAAATGCTAGATACTGTGCCAAATGCTTTATGTACCCCCACTTTAATGAGTACTCAATCTTGTATTACTACTATCCCCGATTTTTTCTTTCAGATGAGAAAAACAGACCCAGAGATGCTGACTTGTTTGAGGTCATGTAGCCATCTGTTGAACTTAAGCCTGTCACACTTCAAAGCTATGCTTTTTTTCTTCCCCCAGCTGTATAGCATGCAGGATTCTGGTTACCCCACCAGAGACTGAACGTGCACCCCTTGCACTGGAAGTGTGGGGTCTTAGCCCCACACTTCCTGGACCACCAGGGAAGCCCCAGAGCCATGTCTTAACTAGGAAAGGATCCTTAGGAACAATTTAGTTCAGCTCCTTTTTAAGAAGCAATCTTCCAGTCATATGACACATGAACCCTACATATTCTCATTAGTTTTCACAGTATCTTTTGTTGTTAAGATTTAAAATTCAAAGACAGAATATGACCAACTGCCTCATTTGCTCAAAAGCAGCTAACAGGACCACAGGGCTGCTATAGTGATGCACACTTTATGTTCTATTCACTAAGTTCTATATGTTAGAACTACAGAACATAGTGAACAGAACATATATTCTGTATCACTATAGTGCAGGACTGAGCTATTTCATTAGTGACTTATTTGTAAAAACCTAGCCTCTGACCTGGGCCAGCTTCTAATTAATAAGAGATAACTGTTTGGCCCCTAGGCATTAAACTTATGATCCTAGTCTATTCTAAAATGTGAAAAATGTACACTTAATTATGCCCAACAGTTGAGATCTTTAAGCCAACGCACCCTGATGTGGTCCAAAATCTAAACAAGTTACTTTCGCAAAAGAGAGAATTACTAAAGAACAATAATGACTTAAAATATTAAGACTGAAGATTTGTCCAATTCTTACCTTTAAAAAAGTTAAAAATAAAAAAACCTTGAATGAGATGGTTTGACTATCAGATCCATTATAAATTGAATACTTCTATATAACTTATCTTTGTAATTTCATTAGATAAGATCAGTATCTGCTTTCTCTTGACAAAAAATATCCAAAGTTCCCAGAATGACAACAAGAGAAATTTGTTATAAGATTTGTAGCACCAATACAGTATACTAACTCATATTTATGGAATCTAGAAACATGGTGATGATAACAGTGTATACGAGACAGCAAAAGAGACACAGATGCATGGAATGGACTTTTGGACTTTGAGGGAGAGGGGGGGAAGGTTTGGGAGAATGGCACTGAAACATGTGTGCTATCGTGTGGGAAATGAATCATCAGTCTATATTCGATTTATTATTTTTATTAAATTTAAAAAAAATTAAAAAAAAAAAAAAAGATTTGTTTATACAGTCGGTCCCTCAGGATCTGGGGCAACTGGTTCCAGACCCTCCTGTGGATACCAGAACCTGTGCTTGCTCAAGCCCCTTATACAAAATGACATAGTATTTCTATATAACTTAAGCACATCCTCCTATATACATCTCTAGATTATTTATAATACCTAATAAAATGTAAATGTTGCACAGATAGTTGTAAATACTATGTAAATAGTTGTAAATACTATGTAAATAGTTGAAAAAAATGACAAACTCAAGTTTTATTTTTTGGAACTTTCTGGAATTCCCCCACCCCCACCCCCCAATATTTTTGATCCAAGGTTGTTTGAATCCACAAAAGAGAAACCCACAGATATTCCTTAAGAAAAATAAATACCACTTGAGGATGCGAAGAATACAAAAAGAAACACACCTGAAGACTTTTAACCAGGGATTTTTTTTTAATAAATTATAAATAATTTTTTATTTATCAATTTTCAGCAAGGAACTCCCAAAGGTACTGAATCTTCATTTTTCAGGAACTATTCACTCCCAGAGCAGACCACCTGAAGAAAAAAATGTATTTTAGAAAGTTTAAAATTTCAAACATCATGCCAGACCTATGGAGTCAGGAATTAAGATGCTAGAAATATATGCTTCAGCCGAGGACTATTAACTAACTACCACAATTATTCTAAACCAGTCACAAAATAAAAGCTCCACACTTTAAGATTTTAGTTTTGCCTAACTTTAAATATAAAAACATCACAGAAACTGTTTAATTCATTACAAGGTTTAATCTTTAAAGTCTTTGTTGAAGTAAAAACTATACGTTCATTTATTTTCTCAAAAACATCTTCCCCAAAGAGGTTTATTTTTATATATTCAAGAGAAGAGACTTGCAACCCCCTCCTTGCTGACTCAAGTATGTTTGGCAAAGATCCACGAAGTGGAAGGCAGGTCAGCTCTGTATACAAGGCATTTCCTGTGGAAAGTTACTCACTCAAACCCAAGGGCAAAGTAAGGGTAACACTTTTGAAATGAATCTGGAGGATCAAAAAGGGAGAGCAGCAGAGGATAGCGCTGCTGGTCATAGCAGGTGTCTCTCCAAAAAGCTCGTACCCACCCCCATTCCTATCCCAGAAGACAGGAACAATGCTAACACGTTAGCTAGGTAATTTGGACTGGCCGACTGGTCAAGTCTAGTTCAAGTGCTTCCCTCACCTAGCTATTCCTGCATTTGGTTTAGAAAAGATAAGCTTTATCAACAATATAAATATATAAATTCTCTCTTTTCTAAAAGGCTCAGAAGAATACATGAAAACATATGCAAAAATGAAGTCACTCATCATTTCAAGAGATAGCAGTCTGTACAGTATTGCTACCTCTTTTGTTATCAGCTACTCATCCTCAGGGGGGCTACCCGCTGAAAGCCTCTGGGTATGAAGTCTTTGACAGAAGATAGATATCTATTGAACGAATAAATGTTCAAATAGCAAAAATGACCCTTTTCCTTGACTCTCAGGGTCATACTTTCAGACATCATCAGTTGTCTCTGAGATTTTGTGTGTGTGTGAAATCAGCATATTTTAAGCGTATGTTAACCAAATATTAAGTTCAATCAAACTTTAAATACTGAGTATCACCACCAGTGCCGGTCCTTTCATTTATTTCAAAGATTTTGGCCCCCAAACTGTGTTCTCTAGGTGCCTCCTGGGTCTGAAAGGCAGAAAGATACCAGCCGTCGTTTCTAAAGCAGGTTTTAGGTTCCTCTAGTTTCTCTTTCAGGAAGAGCAGCAGTCATGGACTTCCCTGGTGGCCCAGTGGATAGGAATCCACCTGCCAAATGTAGAGGACACGGGTTGGATCCCTGGTGTGGGAAGATTCCACATGCCATGGGGCAACTAAGCCCGTGCACCAAAACTACTGAGCCGGCATGCTAAAGCCTGTGTGCTGCGGCTACTGAAACCTGTGTGCCTAGAACCTGTACTCCACAGAGAAGCCACCGCAATGAGAAGCCTCTGTACCCCAACTAGTGAGTAGCCCCTGCATGCTGCAACTAGAGAAATCCCTCACAGAGCAACGAAGTCCTAGCGCAGCCAACAACAAAAAAAGCAGTTGTAAATGTCTAGAATCACCACCATCACATCCTATTTTTTCTTAGGAGTAGTTTTCAAGTCTCTGTTTTTGCTGCTATTAAATCTTTAGACAATTTATATTTAGTGTTATCCCTACTACTTCTTCAGCTTAAGCCAGTGGTTCTTAGAGAGGAACACCTGAAAATTATCTAGGAGCTTCAGTTAACAGGTGCAGATCAGGGCTCAAGCTTGTGATTTTTGGAAAACATTCCTCAGATGATTATAAGGTACACTTCTGGTTGAATGTACTTACTTTCATATTAAGTTCAATATTCTGGATTCAAGGTACAATTAAGATCTTATTTAGAAAATAAAAGCAACTAAGGTTTTTGAATTAAGGAACTTTCATGATCATTACTGGGAAGATCTGAGACTGCAAAATATTTTTCCTTTGAAGCTGTCCTCGGAAAAATGTGGTCTAATGGTGTAAGAGACTACAATTTAGTTAAATTTATCTTATAAGAGCGCAGATAGCAGTGTTGAATTTTACCCAGTTACTGACCTGGTTGCTGAGTTATATCCACCTCTGTATTTCAACAAAAGGTCTTTGTAACTAGCATTCAAAATAAAGTTTTAGGTAAACTTAAAAATGAATACATTGTCAATAAAGTCTCATTAAGTACAAGGAGTGAAGTATAAAGTGCTCGCAATCTGGAGAGTGAAAAAGACCTAGATTTGGACTTCCTTGGTGGTCTAGTGGTAAAGAATCTGCCTGCCCATGCAGGGGACACAGATCTGATCCCTGGTCCAGGAAGATTCCACATGCCTTGGGGCAACTAAGCCCATACTCCACAACTACTAAGCCCATGCTCTAGAGCCCTAGAGCCGCAACTACTGCGCTGTGCTTCACAAAAGAAGCCGTCGCAACGAGGAGCCCGGGCACCACGAAGAGGAGGAGCCCCTGCTCCAAGCAACTGGAGAAAGCCTGCACAGAGCAAAGACCCAGAACAGGCAAAACAAAACAAGATCAAGATTCTAGTTTTAATCCCACCATTCCATTCCTAACCTGAGCAAGTCTTTTTTTCTTTTTGACTTCATGGTCCCTCCATTCCCATGGGGGATAGGGAAATAGGGCACCTGGGACCAAAGTAGATTCAAACACCTATTCCTTTTCCAAAAGTAGCATTATGCTGAAAATAAAAAAACATATTCTCAATCCTAAGAAAGGCCCTAAATGGATTCAGATTCTTTTCATAACCAGGATTCAAAAATACATAATCATGACATATATTAAACAGACCTCAACAGAATGTCTGCTATCCACAATTTCAAGATATGGCTATCTGGTTTCTCTTTGACAGTTTACAAAGCCTATTCATACACATATCATTTAATCATCACGATGACTCTAAATAGTAGTTTGGTCATGTACTGTTCTCTCTCCTTTACCCATGAGAAAACTAAGGCTCAGAAATTTAAGGACTTGCTCAATACCACACAACTGGTTCAACTGTTTTCTAAATCCAAAGCTCTTGCATTTTCTTTTATACACAAATGAAGCCATAGGAATCACTCTCATTCTCCATCCCAATAACAAAGAAAACCACGATATCTTCTGGTCCTTGTGAATATATGCTACTTATCGCAATAACTGTATCACCTTTGAGATCCACATGAAGTCCAAGCGAAACTTCTGATGCTCCTAAAATTAGCATTAAAAAAAAAATCATCCTTTTTATCAAGGCAGGCTTAACCCTAAGCAATAGCTTACACAACTGACTAGAAAGAAAGGGACAAGGAAATCATGTACAAATGTTGAGATTCCATGTCTTTGAAGTAATCAAGTTATACTTTTTAAAAATAGTTATACTTTTTAAGCTCCCCACAACCATATTTACTTATTTTACAAAATGATTCACCATGAGCTTTTTAAGAAGTCACTTAAGTATATCTTGTATACAGAGGTTCATAATACCATACATAAAAATCACAAAATATATTATGGATCTCTTTTTATAAACAAAAAAGTAAAACTCAGATATGATTAGATCAGTATCTTAATGAACATATATTTAGTTCAAGTAAAACACACTCTAAGCTAGAGAAAAGGAGAACCAAAGTTAAGCCTCAGGACTTTCAGTCTAGACTGTTTTCCACCTCATAGTGATACTTCTTATCAGCTGGTTCCTTATCCCCCCTTTTCCACAGCTCAATGAGGAAGGCTGGTCACATGTAAAATTTCAAAGAGGCAGGAAACAGGTGAAAGAGAAAGAAGCCAGGCTTTCTATTACTTTTATACTGGTATGTAGCTTTGGCTTTATCTCTCAGCTATTATTAAATGGTGGTATGGTGTGGATCTTATGGGGGAGTAAGGGCACCAAGCAGAGGGCATCTGTCTAGAGACAGAGGTTACAGGTCTGACCCTGCCTAGAGGTAGTCACTTCATACATATGGGCCTTAGTTTCCTCATTTATTCATTCATTTAATCAAGAATCTTCTGTTGAACACTTGGTATGTCCAGAGGGGCTTCCCCAGGTGGCTGAGTGGTAAAGAATCCACCTGCCAATGCAGGGGACTTGGGTTCAACCCTGATCCGGGAAGATCTCATAGGCCGCGTGGCAAATCTGCCCATGCACCACGACTACTGAACCAGTGTTCTAGAGCCTGCAAGGCACAACTACGGAGACCACGTGAAGCCCGAGCGCCCTAGAGCCTGTGCTCCGCAACAGGAGGAGCCTCCGCAATAAGAAGTCGGCATACCCCAACTAGAGAGCACCCCTCGTCTCTGCAACTAGAGAAAAGCCCATGTGGCAATGAAGACCCAGCATAGCCCAAAAAACAAAAAACCGAGGTTTTAGTTTTATTAGAATCAAGCATGGTACAAAAGAAACAGCAACAATTTCATTTCTGTTTTGCAGAAAGCAATGCTTCCATGTGCTGCCCACTCCGTATTTAAAAGCTCTTCCTAAGTCAGAAAGAAAAACACCAATATAGTATATTAACGCATATATATGGACTTTAGAAAGATGGAAACAATGGCCCTGTGAGACAGCAAAAGAGACACAGATATAAAGAACAGACTTTTGGATTCTGTGGGAGAAGGCAAGGGTGGGATGACTTGAGAGAATAGCATTGAAACATGTATATTACCACATGTGAAGCAGATGACCAGTCCAAGTTTGATGCTTGAAACAGGGCACTCAAAGCCCGTGGCTAGGATAACCCAGAGGGATGGGATGGGGAGGGAAGAGGGGGTGGTTCGGGACAGAGGGACACATGTACACCCATGGCTGATTCATGTCAATGAATGGCAAAAACCACCACAATATTGTAAAGTAATTAGCCTCTAATTATAATATACAAATTAATTTTTTTTAAAAAGCTCTTCCTAAAAACTCACAAGTTTAGAAACAGAAAAACAGAGAATATTTCCCTTTTAATCAGACANTACACCCATGGCTGATTCATGTCAATGAATGGCAAAAACCACCACAATATTGTAAAGTAATTAGCCTCTAATTATAATATACAAATTAATTTTTTTTAAAAAGCTCTTCCTAAAAACTCACAAGTTTAGAAACAGAAAAACAGAGAATATTTCCCTTTTAATCAGACAACTGAATTTTTTGTCTGGATATTCTGAACCCCTAAGCCATGATTCTCCTATCTCTAACATAATTCTAAAAGCTTTTGTCAAGCCCTTACTTGAAAGCTTAATTCTCCCCTTCCCAAATCCATAAAACACCTCTCAATTTCTTTTTTCTGGTGGCAACATGCAGCATGCAGGATCCTAACCAACTAGAGATGGACCCCAGGGACCCTGCGGTGGAAGCTGGGAGTCTTAACCACTGGACCACCAGGGAAGTCCCATATTTCTCAATTTATTAGCATCATTTACTCTGTACACTAGAAACTGAAAAGCTATTTTTCTAGTTATACTTAGGCATGTTAGATTAACCAGGTGAGGTACCTTTCAGACAAGTGGTGGTTTAGTTGCTAAGCTGTGTCTCACTCTTGTGATCCCATGGATGTAGCCCGCCAGGCTCCTCTGTCCATGGGATTCTCCAGGTGAGAATACTAGAGTGGGTTGCCATTTCCTTCTCCAGAGGAGCTTCCTGACCCAGGAATTGAACCTGGGTCTCCTGCACTGCAGGCAGATTCTTTACCGACTGAACTATGAGGGAAGCCCCAAGAATGCTGCTNCCAGGCTCCTCTGTCCATGGGATTCTCCAGGTGAGAATACTAGAGTGGGTTGCCATTTCCTTCTCCAGAGGAGCTTCCTGACCCAGGAATTGAACCTGGGTCTCCTGCACTGCAGGCAGATTCTTTACCGACTGAACTATGAGGGAAGCCCCAAGAATGCTGCTGAATGATTGCTAAACCTGTAAAGCAATACACAAATTTGAAGCAATCAGCCTATGTGTTACCTTCCCAATAAGAAAGTACCATGCTCACCATTTCATATCTTAAATCCCAGGGCTCTCATGCACTCCTTGTGGGCTTCAATTAGGTGTCCACATTGCTCTTCTCCTTTCTCAATTATGCTATAAATCAAAATGCACTTGTTAATAAAGTAGGCATTCAGCACATTAGCGGTAAGTGAGCTAAGTGATGCGGAGTGAGGCAGAACATGGATCTGACAGAATACTGCTGGATTATACCAAATGGTTTTATACCAAATTTGTTTTTCCTGGCTCTTGTGATACTCCCTTGCCCATGAAAATGTTCCACAGATAACTAGTTTTGGGGGGTAGAGGAATCTGATTAGAAGAAATAATTATGCATATTAAATACTGACCCTAGACAATATCCAAGGAATAATACTGCTCTGTAATGAAATAAACTGAGAAAAAAGTTAACATTAAATGTACAGAAAGAAGAGCTTAATTTTTTGCCTATCACAGAGGAATTACATTTTTGATTCTGCTCTACATTCAAATACCTCTAAATCAATTTACTTCTAGCCACAAGACACCCAACACAAATAGCAAAAGACATCTGCCTGCCAAGGGCGGCCTGAGGCGCCCCACTCACGGTGATCAAAGAACTTTTCACTTGTAAAATTACAAAGTAAAGACTAGGACCACTAAAAAAAATCAATTATATGAAAAAACTGACTCCTGACTCTAGATATCTGGAGAGCCGCCATAGGGGTCAGAGGTAACTGGTGTAGAAATAATCTTTAAAAAAGGTAGGTTCTCCTTCCTTCTAAATACAACCTATCTTTCACTAGCTTTAATGGCTGTCTGCATGGGATAGCAAGCTCCTTATGAAAATAATAGCTAGCTCACCCTGATCATTTATTAAATACTGAAAATACTGTGCTAGGCACCAAATANTCCTTCCTTCTAAATACAACCTATCTTTCACTAGCTTTAATGGCTGTCTGCATGGGATAGCAAGCTCCTTATGAAAATAATAGCTAGCTCACCCTGATCATTTATTAAATACTGAAAATACTGTGCTAGGCACCAAATATGACTTATAGCACAGTAATCCTGAAGGCAGAAACCTTAGGCCCATTTTACAGATATGAGGCAGAGATGTTAATTTGCTCAAGGTCATAAAGCTGGTTGGTGAACCAGGACAAAAACTGAAACTGGATTGCAGGCTCTTAATCATGATGTAATACTATCTGAAGGTTCAATAAGCACCTACTGTTTTTAACTGTGGAAGCACAGTATCCCACGGCAGTCTTCAATTCTCCCTTCACAGTATTACTTGCAAAATACTTAACTGTTAATGTCACTTTTGCTCTCTTTACTTTCTATCTGAGGACAAAAAGGGACTGGAGGGAGAGGTGTAACACTCACATTATCTGATATTTGTTCCACAATAGAGGCTGTATACAATAAAGACAAGAATGCGAGGTGATGGTAATCTAGTTGCACTATTCTGAATACTGTAATGTCATTTATGTCATAGCCTGGTTGATTTTTAAATCATCTAGATAAAAGGTGGGGGATAAGGGGGTTTTCTGTAGTGTTAAGAAATGTACCCTGTGTCTTACTATGTCTAAATTTTGGGAGAAATCACCAGAAATTGTACTCTTTGATACTGCCAAACCTCGCACAGCAATCATTAACTTTAATGCTCCATTAACTTTAAGTTCCTTTAAATCAAGCTGCATCTTTACCAATTTCTACGTTTTTGAACCTAAGGCAGTGTTTGACCCATAACATTTCCACGTTCAGAAACCCTTTGTAGGAAGGAATGAGTGGACGAAGCAAACTAGAGTCAATCTGACCTCTTTCCAATCCCTTCATCTGTTTCCCAAGGGTGAGCTAAGGGCTCAGTCTACAGCCAGCCAACAGCGAAGCCTATTGGACTCTATAACCTTCAAGAGCCCCACACGCCTCAGGGAGGACCAGCACCAGCCCCAGGCAGGGCAGAAGGCCTGAACGCCAGACGCGGAGCCTCCGGCCGCCCCCTCCCGGACTGCGCACTAACCACGCATCGCGCGCCTTCTTGGTCTCCGGGCANACAGAGGATGAGATAGTTAAATGGCATCACTGACACAATGGACATGGGTTTGGGTAAACTCCGGGAATTGGTGATGGACAAGGAGGCCTGGTGTGCTGCGGTTCACGGGGTCACAAAGAGTTGGACACGACTGAGCGACTGAACTGAACTGAAAGGCAACGGATCACAAGTAGTTAACTAGGCTTTATACTGCAGCCAGGCCATAACTAATATCCTTACTTTTCTTTCACCTTTTTTCTGTTAAAGCATCTCCCCGAGCTTATGCCAGTGAAGCTTTCCTAACCACTTCTTATTTGGTGCTACTGATTGGAATCAATTTTTGCTCAAATAAACTTTTAAAAATATTAATACGTCTCAGTGTCTTTTAACAGATACTGTAGACCAAGTTAACAAGTAGATGACAAATTGGTAAAAGATATCTGAAACAATCAAGTCCAACAGGGAGTAATGTCAAGAATATTTAAAGAACTTACATAAAATAACAACAAGAAAATAACAACCTCAATAGGAAAATGGAGAAGAGATATTAAAACTGTGTCTCAGACTGGGACTTGAACTCAGTCTTTTAACTGAGATCACACATGATATCAGGACTTAATGAAGGTTCTTAATGTCTCATCACAGCTTGGTGAAAGACAAAGTGATAGATAAGAAGTAGATTTATTTAGAGAGAATCCACTCCATAAAGAGTGTGGGTCATCTCAGAAGGTGAGAGTGGCCTTAGGGTATAGGGGGTTGTCAGTTTTTATAGGGGTGGGTAATTTCANATGATATCAGGACTTAATGAAGGTTCTTAATGTCTCATCACAGCTTGGTGAAAGACAAAGTGATAGATAAGAAGTAGATTTATTTAGAGAGAATCCACTCCATAAAGAGTGTGGGTCATCTCAGAAGGTGAGAGTGGCCTTAGGGTATAGGGGGTTGTCAGTTTTTATAGGGGTGGGTAATTTCATAGCCTGTGAGTAGGAGTAATTCCAGCTATTTTGAGGAAGGGGTGGGGATTTCCAGAAATTGGGTCACCGCCCACTTTTTGACCTTTATGATCAGCCTTGGAACTGTTATGGTGCTTATGTGTGTATCATTTAGCTTGCTTGTGTTAAAGTGAGTGTATGAAAGTGAAAGTGTTAGTCGTTCAGTCATATCTGACTCTTCGCGACCCCATGGAGTGCAGCCTACCAGGCTCCTCTGCCCATGGGATTTTCCAGGCAAGAGTACTGGAGTGGGTTGCCATTGCCTTCTCCAGGGTGAATACCTATGACACAGCAATTCTATTCATGGATCTATATTCCAAGTCCATAATGGAACATGTTATGGTGATTGTTGTCATAGCATATTTATGTAGCAAGAAATTGAAGGCAATCTGGGCATTCATACTGGGGAGGGAGATAGGTATATGTGGAGTTCAGGGCCCACACTAGAAGAAACTAACAACATACACACAGAGTAAAATGGATGCATTTTTTAAATGCATGGGTAGTGGGAAAAAGTCAGAACGAGAATAGATACACAGCCCAATACTATTTGCATAAATTTAAAGAAGGTGTTTGGGAGCAGGAGGAAGAGGGGACGACAGAGGATGAGATGGCTGGATGGCATCACCGACTCAATGGACATGAGTTTGAGTGAACTCTGAGAGTTGGTGATGGACAGGGAGGCCTGGTGTGCTGCGATTCATGGGGTGTCAAAGAGTCGGACACGACTGAGCGACTGAACTGAACAAAACCAAAAATACTTATTTGAACACAATGTGTGAAACAATTTGCTTACTTAAACAGAATGGTTGCTTATAAGCAAAGGTAAGTTGGGGCAGAGAATAGAGATAAATGCAAATAAAGTGCCCATGCAGGGACCAATAATGATAATGCGCCAGGCACAGAGGAGAACGATTAAGTCAAACATTTGTACTTGAGGTCCAAGGACAACTGTGCTAACTGCATCCTACTCTGTGAAGTTTAGAAAGCACTGCTTTATGGGGTAAAAATGGAATTTAATCATTTTAATATCCTCTTTTAATATCCACTACACTTTTGGTGGTTTTATTTTAGGAGTTAGGCCACTT
This sequence comes from Neotragus moschatus, assembly GCA_006410615.1. Lineage (NCBI taxonomy): Eukaryota > Metazoa > Chordata > Mammalia > Artiodactyla > Bovidae > Neotragus > Neotragus moschatus. The sequence continues at coordinate 305,637 of SJYA01000194.1, forward strand.
CCTTGCTTTTAAGTGAAAACCGTCATGTTGTCATGATCAGATACTGTGACTTTCTAGATGTGTGGTCATCCTGTCATATGCATTTTGGCCTCCCAATAGCAGTTAGCACATGAGACACGGCATGAATGTTTTTTGCTCAAATTATTCCCCCCAAACTATTTTTCCCTGCCAAGAATCTAGAAGTCCTTTTTCCTATAGTAAGATCTCCCTTAAACAAGCAGAGAAACAAACAAAAGAAAGAAAATGTTGTCTGAACTGATTTTCTCTTCTAGTACTGCCCAATAACTCATATTGGCACCGATAATTCTTAATAGAGAACCCAGATTTTTTAGAACATGCTTACTTAGAATGAATTATCAGTTGAAATGACGACATAAATCTTCAGCTACATTACCTTCTTACATATAGAACTACATACCTTCTTTACATATAGAACTGTTGAGTTTGTCAACCATCATTTAATCTTCACAGTAGTTGTCAAACTGAGTAGGGACTCTTTGGGGCCCTCCTGGGTACAAAAGTCTTTCTAGGTCCCCCATTTCTTGTTTATAGGAAAAATGCTTCAGCCTCTTAGACCTTGAGTTCCCGAGGTACAGAGTCAAACAGTGATTAGAAATAGTTTCTCCTAAAGAGATATACATAACAACCTGATACAGATCTATGTTCTATGTCAAGAACTAACGCCCCCACCCAGGTGGAGGATGGTATCTTCAGGCTGAACACAAGCACAAGGACCTCGGGCTGGTTGGAACCGGAATGCTGATGATTAAGATTTCTGGAGGACTACCTCACCACCAACCAATCAGAACAAAGTCACACACCCTGTGGCTATCCCCACAAATTTGCCTGAAACCCTTGGGGGAGTTCAGGTCTTTTCCACAGGAACCGCCCATTCTCTTTGTTTGACCCTCGCAATAAACCTTTCTCTGCTCCAAACTCCAGTATTTCAGTTTGTTTGGCCTCGTTGTGCACCCAGCATGTGAACCTGGGTTCAAAAACAGTTGAATGTGTTATCTACATCTCAGTCGGTCTAAATGAAAGATGAATATCATTTTAAAATCAATCATTATTATTATGTATTTAATTGTGCTACTGAACTTTTGTGTCTAGGAAATGAACAAAGAAGAAATGAGAAATAACCACGCGTTTAGGAAATTAAGAGAACCGTGATAAACTGTAGATGCAGATTATAGACTGAAAAGCTGAAGCAGCCTTTCTGCAACCAAGGAAAGATTTTTCTTGCCCATTGTCCTTTGGTGCTTCAGTGAAGACAGGGTTCTTGCAGTGACCACACTGACTTTCTCAGGGTAAGCTCGTATCGGCAGGTCTTGTCCCACCCACACTTCCTTTAAGCTGTTGCATTCAAGACATAAACAAGACCTTGTTTTCCTCCCTGAGCACTGTGGGTCTTAAACTCTTTCAACAAGCACTTCTTTCTGATGACCGTTCTCCTGCCCTTGAGTACCAAGGATATTCCTTTTCAAAGTGAAATATATAGCCATTTATATTCAACTACTCAACTCTCATTTCAGAAAAGTACAGCTAACCTACACGTGTGGGTTGTTTTTTTTTGCTTTTTAATTTATGAATAAGTAAGATTTCAGATCAACTGTTGATTTTTACTTTGACATCATGCTTTACTTTTCTTACCCAGCTTAAATGCCTTTAGATTTATGGTGACCTTAGTTAAAGAAAAAGTAGAATTATAAAATATTGTAATTCAATGTTTCCTATTCTACCCCAGGAAAAATCTCAATAATTCACTTCCCCCAGGAAAAACACAGCAGTTTGAGAAACTTGTAATTGGAGATTAAATTCAGTAGGTAGCACATGGAGACAATAATGGAAGATTGGATTCAACCAACCATCTCTGCAAAGATGGGGGACACTTGGAGGTTCTATCTGTGGGGCTTCCCTGGTGCCTCAGGTGTTAAAGAATCTGCCTGCAGCGCAGGAGACCCAGGTTCACTCCCTGGGTCGGGAAGATCCCCTGGTGAAAGAAATGGATGGCAACTCACTCCAGTGTTCTCACCTGGAAAATTCTGTGGACAGGATTTTGTATCAAGTTCTCACTTCCCAGTTACAATTTTAACCAGCAGTACTTTACTTTTAAGCCTCTGGCACTCTTTGCTGTTGCTGTAATTGCTAAATTAGTAGGCAGCAAGAGTGGCAATAGTCCCTGTAATGGATTTTTTCACAATACAGTGGATATATTACTGTATGGTGCGAGGGGAATACGAGCTACAGATGGAACTAAGCAGGCATCTGTGGCTAGGGTGACCAGCCTGGTGATATAACAAGCAACAACTAAGGGAATACTTTCTAAAATCTCTCCCATGATAAAGGTATTAGCCATTTTTCAAGCCTAACTAACTCCAGGTGTGGAGACTACTGAGTAAGGGTGGGTAGTTGAGGTCGGTAGAGGAGTGACACCATATGCTGAGAGAGAGGAATTACAAGGCTTGAATTCTCAAGTTTTGCTAGTAATAGGTTCAGTGGAAACTTTGTATAGTGTTTACATTTCTGCCCCTGGGGGGAAAAATGCTTTCCAATTGCCACAAGAAATACGTGCTGTACATAAATTCTCAATAGCTTTTTAGAAAGCCTGAAGGGTCTGAGATTTACCGTGTCTGCCATAGTTTCATGAATGCTGGTAGAAACCAGCAAACTGTTGCGTCAGAGATGAAGGATCATTTATTACTTACAGCAGAAATGGCAAGTATCAGCATTTTGGCAACACTTCCCTGAGCTCCGATTCCCCCGGAAGGCCAGGTGACCTCACAGGTGTTACAGCACAGGAAAGGAAACTTAGGAAATTCAAATCTTTAACAATGGACAGTGAGAAAGATTGTTGTTTGCTCAAAGGGAGACAGGATCTCTGATTTCTAAGGCAGCAAGCAAATCTGTCCCTTGCTCCACAGACAGACACTACCTCTATTGTCCAAGGTTACTCCCTACACAAAGGGAAAGGCAGACAGCTACCTCCTTGCAAGACAAGTAGAAGCAAGAGACCCATGGAGAACTGTCTCCCAAATGTGCATGGTGTATGTGCATGGTATAATTTTGATTTTAATGAAGCTGTGTTATTAAGGAGCACCCCTCTCCAGCCTAATTTCATAAAGATTGCACATTAGTCATTTTTTGCTGTGCAATATTGTTACCACAAACCTAGTTGTAAAACACATGTATTTTTTTAAAGGTAATTGAATTCTTAAAAAGTTTTAATTGAAGGATAATTGCTTTCCACAATTGTGTTGGTTTGTGCCATTTCACAGTTTCTGCACTTAGGCACCTGGGAATGGCTTAAATAACTCCTCTGATTAGGGTCTCACAAAATGCAATGAAAATTTTGGCTGAGACTGTGGTCTCATTTGAGATTCTACTGTAGAAAAAAATCATGCTTTTAATCTCATTCAGGTTGTTGGCAGTATTCAGTTTCTTGCAGTTGTAGGACTGAAGAATTTGATTTCTTCCTTGCTGTGGTCAGAGGCCACCTTCATTTCTGAGAAGCTACCTGTAGTTCCTTGCCATTTGGGGTTTTCAAATACGGCCACCTGCTTCCCCAAAGCCAGCAAGGGAGAGGTTGAGCAACTCCAGCAAAATGACCATTATGGTGTATCACGTTCAATATATATTAATATATATATTAATCACGTTCAATATATATTAATATATAAATCATTATATTTGACATATTCTATTGGTTAGTGTCTTCCAATATGTTTATCAAGGGGGCTGGCTGTTGGCTACTTCAGCTGAGGAGGGGACATCATTCTAGCTGAGACCACAGATGATGAGGACTCAATAGGGATAAGATAGGGTTGAGGAGCATTTTTGGAAAAAGGAACAGAAAATGGGAAATATCGCTGTCCCCAGAGATAGAAAAATATCATCATGCCATTATAAGACCATATTTTACATGTCTTTTAAATCTGTTTTTTTCCCATCATACAATGAGTTGTACCAATATCTTCGATCTTCAATACCTATTTCATAGTAGACAATGTTGTTGTTATTCAGTCACTAAGTCATGTCTGATTCTTTGATCCCATGGACTGCAACATGCCAGGCCTCCCTATTCCTCACCATCTCCTGGAGTTTGCCCAAGTTCATGTCCATTGGATTGGTGATGCCATCCAATCATCTCATCCTCTGCTGCCCTCCCTTCCTTTTGCCTTCAATCTTTCCCAGCATCAGGTGGCCAAAGTATTGGAGCTTCAGCTTCAGAATCAGTCCTTCCAATGAGTATTCACAGCTGATTTCCCTTAGGATAGCCTGGTTTGATCTTGCAGGTCAAGGGACTCTCAAAACAATCTTTTCTAGCACCACAATTGAAAAGAATCAGTTCTTCATTGTTCAGCAGTCTTTACGGTACAGTAAATTTATATAATAAATGGATAGATTTATTCATTTAAGAAACATTTGACTAAGCTTTTATGTACTAGGTGACAAAGAATGTTCAAACTACCGCACAGTTGCACTCATCTCACATGCTAGTAAAGTAATGCTNTACCAAGGTGTCTAGACTAGCTCAAAGTATTTGTCTAGACATAGCTACTTGAGAAATCAAGTCTATATCTGAAGATTGCTTGTGATTTTAATGTCAAATTGTTTGGTTTTTAAGTGATAGTAAAATCAATCATGAATATTCATTGTCACTTTAAAGGTATACCTAACAAACACATACTTAGAGCAACAGGGCAATCTTATTTGAACTTGGAGGAAATAACTTAGTTACATTTTAAGGGGTGAATTCTAAAACTAGCTGATCTTATTTATCTCTTACTAGAGAATGACATTTTTTTACCCTGTCTACCTAGCTCTGGGTGATACACTGTTAAGTTTGTATCTCCCTGTGAACTGAAGATGGGAGGCAGTGCCCAAAGTTATTGTTTCTTTCCCTTGGAAACGGATGTAGTGTCTGTTTATACATGGTCCTTCCTCTTAGAGTATTTCCAGAGCTATCCAGACCCAGGAGGTAGTTTGTTCATTAGAGAGGAGAGCCTGTTGAGGTTATGGTGCTTGAAAACATGTTCCGCCTTCTTTTTGCATTCTGATTCTATTCGGTGACATTGGAGCATACAGGGAACACAGGCATCTCACAGACTCTCACTGATGGTGAGGAACAGAGCTATGAGCTGCTGCATAGTTAGATGATACCTGAATTTTCTAATTTGTTTTCCAATTAAGAAATTACATTTACTGTTTTTCTCTACTTGGGAGTAGATATGTGCTAGATTTGTGGTCTTCCTTATACTGCTTTATTGTTTATTTCACAGACCCGTTGTTTATTGTATCAAGCGAGAAAGACCACAACCAGGCAAATATTCAGGCCACTGTGATTCGAAGCAAACTGGTAGGTCTTATTCATCTGCTAAGGCAGCCTAATGAACCTGAACCATCTAGTTTGGCTAACTGTGCTGATCAAATTTTCTAATCACCAAATCTCCACTGGATTTTATATTCTGCAGAAATTTCTTTGCCATGGTTACCAGGGGACAAGATGTTTTAATAGTTGTGGCCCAATGTGAGGATTAACTAACTAATAGTGAATAAAGGACTCAGACGATAACTGAAATTATTTCAATGAGAAAAGTAATAGATGTCTGTGTTGAAAAAATTCCAGTAGTGCAAAAGCATATATAGTATAAAATAAATGGTACCCTTAGGAAATGGCAACCCACTCCAGTGTTCTTGCCTGGAGAATCCCAGGGACGGGGGAGCCTGTTGGGCTGCTGTTTATGGGGTCGCACAGAGTCGGACACGACTAAAGCGACTTAGCAGCAGCAGCAGCCCTCTTCACATAATCACTGCTGATCATCAGTTTCTTCAGTGGCCTTCTAGAGATAGTTTATACATATACCAATAGCCTATGCCATATAGATGATTTTATACCTTTCAAAAGTTTTCAGTAGTAAAATACTTTAGAAAATCTGGTATAATTTTGTCCTTTTTCCCTCTGCCCTCCTGTCTTAACATTAGAGAAGGGTTCCCAGGTTTAGAACCATGTTCAGCAGCATGTTCCATTATCCAAGATATTCTGTTTATTGGAGCAAGGCAGATCCTGTTCCATCATTCATCAGTCGGGACTGGAAGCGACATGAGCAAAGGCACAGAGAGGCCCTCCAGCAACTTGCCGCGTAAGTGTCAGGTAGCTCCAGCTGCTATTCATGTGTTTGATGGATGCATTTTTCTTCTTAAAAAGTTTTGTTTATTCATTCTGTATTATTTTAAAATGTACAGTTGTGATGTTATACCTAGACCAGTGGAGCTCAAATTCTCTTTCTTAACCCCTCTGACCAAAACAATCTGGATTCGGGAGCAACAGTTATAGGTTTATTGGTTAGTATTAGGTTGGTAATTGTGATTTGAGATTGTGAATTTTAAATCATTATAAGTAGGCTCAAACACATCTTTATTAATCAAAATAGGAACTATTACAGTCAATACATCTTTACCAGTGAGAAGTGAGTTGGTTTGTTCTGTAGCGTAAAAATATTTGTTTCAGGATTTGATGAACTCTTGGAAAGCATTTTCTGCCTTCTGCTGGTTGTGGAAGCGTTTTCCTGGCAAAAAGTTGTCGAGATGCTTGAAGAAGTGGTAGTTGGTTGGAGAGAGGTCAGGTAAATATGGCAAATGAGGTAAAACTTCATAGCCCAATTTGTTCAACTTTTGGATTGCTGGTTGTGAAACTTGCAGTCAGGCACTGTGGAGAAGAATTGGGTCCATTCTGTTGACCAATAGTGGCTGCAGGTACTGCAGTTTTTGGTGCATTTCATTGATTTGCTGAGCATACTTCTCAAATGTAATGGATTTGCTGGGATTCAGAAAAATGTAGTGGATCAAACAGACAGTAGACCACCAAAACAATGGCCTTGACCTTGTTTTGTTGCACGTTTGGTTTGGGGAAGTGTATTTGGAGCTTCTTCTCGGTCCAACCACTGAGCTAGATGTTGCCAGTTGTTTTTATAAAATCCACTTTTTGTCACGTGTCATGATCTGATCGAGAAGTGGTTCAGTGTTGCGTAGAATAAGAGATGACGTTTCAAAATGATGGTTTTTTTTAATTTGCAGTCAGTTCATGAGGCACCGTTATCAAGATTTTTCACATTTCAGATTTGCTTCAAATGCCAAATGACCATAGAAAGGTTGACGTTGAGTTCTTAGGCAGCTTCTTATATAGCTGTATGAGGATCAGTTTCGATGATGGCTCTCAACTGGTCATTGTCAACCTCAGATGACTGGTCACTATGCTCCTCATCTTCAAGGCTCTTGTCTCCTTTGCAAAACTTCTTTAATCACCACTGCACTATATGTTTATTAGCAGTTTCTGGGCCAAATGCATTGTTGATGTTGCTAGTTTCCTACTCTGCTTTATGACCCATTTTGAACTTGAATAAGAAAATTGCTTAAATTTGCTTTTTATTTAACATCATTTCTGTAGTCTAAAATAAATATAAAATAAACAGCAAGTGATAAGTCATTAACAAAAGAAAATATTAAGCAAGAAATGAGCATTAAAATGATGTGTAACATAACCACATTCCAGTATCAAATGGCAAAGTTCAACAGTGCAAAACCACAGTTACTTTTGCACCAACCTAATAGGTGTTCTCCAAAGGTTATAATATTACATGATAACTTACCACCAAAGGTAGAGGTGACTGCATTTGTAATTTCTTTGATCCATCTTAGAAATTGAAAGTGTATTTTTCTGCTAGTATCCAAGTAGACTTTTTGGAGACCTGCAACCAAAGCACCTTCAGCGATAGGTCTGTCAAATTCCTTATTCGTTTAAAGAATATTTACAAGTTCATACATAGTAAATTTCTTTTAAAATGCTACCTTACAGCCTAGACATCAAAATTTTTTTTTTTTAATTTTGTAATTCTCATGCACTGTTTACTAAAAATGAGCATTTTTGTATGTGGAATTTCATACATTTACCCATTTATTAGCTTTCAGATCCTCTTGTTGGCTCCTGGTTTCCTGGCTCAGGAAAAGTACTTATTGTAATCTGAGATGTAGGACAGTAAGACACATGTTTTAGAAGACTTTGCTCTCAGTCTCAGGTGTATCTGTGTATCTCCTACTTTATAGACATATAAATACGAAACAGGGGCTTTCCAGGTGGTGCTAGTGGTAAAGAATCTTTCTGCCAGTGCAGGAGATGCGAGAGACTTGGGTTCAATCCCTGGGGCGGGAAGATTCCCTGGAGTAGAAAGTGGCAACCACTCCAGTATTCTTGCCTGGAAAACTCCATGGACAGAGGAGCCTGGTGGGCTATAGTCCATGGGATCACAAAGAGTCAGACACAATTTAGCAACTGAGAATGAATATGAAATAAAAATTATATCTGGAAATAATATGTTCGACTTGAGTAATGTTTTCCTGCTTTGTTTTAGAATTGATGCTTCTTTTCAGATGCCTAAAGAAGTTTATGAAGATCCTGATGTTACTGGAAAGAATCGCTATAAATATTTTGAAAGGTAGGAAATAATTGCTGATGAATATGAGCCCTAATATTATTAGAGACCTCTTTGTAATAATGATAGCAGCTCTCATATTTAAGTCATGCAGTACGCCAGGTATCACTTTATAAGTGCTTTACGTATATAACATCAATTTTCAGAACAGAAATATAGGATAGGATATGTTATCCCCTTTTGACCAGTTAGGAAGCTGAGACCAAAAGAGAAGTAAATTACTCAAGGTTACTTTATTATGAGTTAGCAAGGGTAGAGCTGGGATTCCAACTAAGTCTGCCTGACCTTAGAGATACTAATTGCAAATAAGAATGTGTCTCTGAGAACCAAATGAAGCCATCAAATGAGGTGAGATAGAGCAAAGACACATGACAGCGAAAGTGCAGGGCAAAGTGTCAAAAGAGGGCAGACAGGTAACATTTGCTGTCTTTGCGTGAATGTTACCAAAACCAACATGGTCAAAAGATTCACCTTGTTTCATTCGTGATGAATACACACATGTGATAATCATACACTCAGATTAGAAAAAAATAAGACGCGGATTTCCCTCTAGGTCCTATCTGAGTGAGCAAAATAGCTAACTCGGATGTATAACTTGATGTCATACCTACATAAGTTCATTTGAGAAAGTACATTCGTAATGCACATTATTTATGAACAGCCTCCTTATGGATGTTTTATGATGCTGAGTTTTTCAGAGGAATGAAATTCTTTACATAGTATACTCAATTCCTAGACTTTCGGTGCAGGGGGGAGTCTAAAGTAAATCACTGAAAATTTCAGAACATCTCAGGAACTTGAGAAGTTGCTGGGAACTAATGACCAGCTGAAGCCTAAGTATAGGGCACTGTTTCTCAGGTGTGGCTTGTTTCCCATCAGCAGCAAACACACGGGGATGTTTATTACAAATGCAGATTAATTGGCTCTACCTTGTATCCACTGAGTCTGCTGGGCTAGACCTGTGGATTTGAATTTTAAACAAAAATCTTCCCACTCCCACCCACTCCAGCGTTCTTGCCTGGAGAATCCCAGGGACGGGGAGCCTGGTAGGTGCCGTCTCTGGGGTCACACAGAGTCGGACACCACTGAAGCGACTTAGCAGCAGCAGCACTAGCTTCCCACTCCCCATTGATTTTGTTTGAGAATTGCTGATACATAAAGTATTCAAACTCACTGATTTTAAGGGACAAATATTGCCAGTGGCAGGAAACTTAGCAAACACACAATGCAGAAGTCCCACGTTTGTCTTTTCCTTTCTTCCCCAGGCCTTTCCTTCCATTTTATCAGCAGATGCCATTCAATGTTGTTTTTGCATCAACCAGGTAAGTAACCGTTATTTTAAAACTTTTTTCCAGTTTATTTTATTTATTATTTGCTTCCATATTTGTTTCTAGAAGATAGTTCTCTGAATCATTATTTTAAAAGAATGGATCATAAACCATTAGAACATTTTCTAGTGATCATTAGCAGCCTTTTAAAAAACAAAATAGAAAATAATCAAAAGTTTCAGACGTATTGAGGGTAGTTGTGTTTTTGCTTAAAACTTTTGATTTAAATAGATAAATGTATATGTTCATAGATATATAATGGTTATGGTATATAGTGTATTTTTTATTATGTTATGGTAAAAATGAAAGTTGAAAGTGCTCTAAATGTTCTCTTTTGCTTCTCTGAAATGTACTTATTTGACAACAGTTCTCCAACGTTTGATCAAGTGAAAATATTTTTTAATAGTAGAATTTATAATTTAATCATCTAATGGACACAAGGCAGTGTGCTATACAAAGATACATACAACATGGTGTCTGTCCCACAAAGGAATGTGAACCAAGGTGAAAAAAAAGTAAAGGACAAGAGCTGAATCTGGGATTATTGTGCAGTTCCCCGGGTCTTTTGTTTTAGGGCAGATAGCAGGTTTGGTAAAGTGTCCCATTAAAAGACTAATTTTTGCTATATTCTTTCCCATGTCAATAAAACTTATTGTTTCTATAAGAGAAGAAAATCCAAGGTATTCATGAAATGAATGAGAAGATTAACATTTTCTAAGGCCTAAGATTTCTGAATAGAAAGTTAAAGAGGTCTGGATTTTCAAACATGCATTTAAAAGGTATGGTTACTCTTAATGATACAGTGTCTTGTAAATAGGATATATGTTATCAAAAGTCTATAATCCTCAATATAAGTGCCAATTATGATTCCAGTTTCTCCTCAAATTTTTTAAGACTATGTATGAATTCCTTTGGCTCTTATATGGAGGTAGAAAAGATGCTTTGCTTATTGTAGCAATATTTTGGGGGATCAGTCTCCTAAAGCAAGGGAAATAAAAGTAAAAATAAATAGAACATAATTAAACTTAAAAGATTTTGCACAGTAAGGGAAACCATTGACAGTATGAAAAGATAGCCCACTGAATGGGAGAAAATATTGGCAAATGATATGACCCATAAAGGGTTAATATCCAAAATATATAAACAGCTCATACAATTCAACATAAAAAAATCCCAAACAACCCAATTTAAAAATGTGCAGAAGACCTGAAAAGACATTTCTCCAAAGAGGACATGCTGATGGCCAATAGGCACATGAAAAGATGTTCAACACTGCTAATCCATCAAAACCATAAGGAGATGTTACTTCATACCTGTCAGAATGGCTGTCTTCAAAAAGAACATGAATGACAAATGTTGGCAAGGATGCGGAAAAAAGGGAATCTCCATCTGCTGTTGGTGGGAATGTAAACTGGTGCAGTTACTGTGGAAAATGGTATGGTGGTTTCTCAAAAAACTAAAAATAGAACAAACATATAATCCAGCAATTCCATTCCTGGGTATATGTCTGAAAAAATACCCACTATTTTGAAAAGATACATGCACCCCAATGTTCACAGCATTATTTACCATTGCCAAAATATGGAAGCAACTCACATGTCCATCAACAAATGAATGGATAAATAAAGTGTGGTTAATATACGCAATGGACTATTAGCCATAAAAAAGAATGAAAATTTTCCACTTGGAACTGCTGCTGCTGCTAAGTAGCTTCAGTCGTGTCCAACTCTGTGCGACCCCATAGACAGCAGCCCACCAGGCTCCCCCGTCCCTGGGATTCTCCAGGCAAGAACACTGGAGTGGGTTGCCATTTCCTTCTCCAATGCATTGAAGTGAAAAGTGAAAGTGAAGTCACTCAGTTGTGTCCGGCTCTTAGCAACCCCATGGAGCCTACCAGGCTCCTCTGTCCATGGGATTTTCCAGGCAAGAGTACTGGAGTGGGGTGCCATTGCCTTCTCTGGAACAACATGGATGATTTAGAAAATATGCTAAGTGAAATTAGCAAAAGACAAATGCTGTATGCTATTACTTATTTGTGAAGTCTAAAAAATACAACAAACTAGTGAATGTAACAAAAAAGAAATAGACTCACAGATTTAGGGTACAAATCTGGGTGGTTAGCAGTGGGGAAAGGGAAAAAGGGAAGGACAATATAGGAATAGGGGATTAAGAGATACAAACTATAATATATATTATATAAAATAATCTATAAGGATATATTGTACAACACAGGACATATAGCCAATATTTTATAAGTATAAATGGAATATAACATTTAAAAATTGTGAAATACTATACTGTATTTGTTGTTGTTCCATTGCTAAATTGTGTCCAACTCTTTGTAACACCATGGGCTACAGCATGCCAGGCTTCACTGTCCCTTCACTATCTCCTTGAGTTTGCTCAAACTCATGTCCATTGAGTCAGTGATGCCATCCAACCATCTCATCCTCTGTCACCCACTTCTCCTCCTACCCTCTGTCTGTAAGTTCTTGGTTCACGTGCCGATGAGGCCTAGCTTGAAGGATTTTGAGCATTATCTTGCTAGCATGTGAAATGAGTGCAATTGTACAATAATTTGAACATTCTTTGGCATGCTCTTCTCTTTGGGGTTGGGATGGAAGCTGACCTTTTCCAGTCCTGTTGAGTTTTCCAGATTTACCAGCGTATTGAGTGAAGCACTGTTAGAGTGCTGCTAAAGCATCATCTTTGAGGATTCAAAGAAACTCAACTAGAATTCCATCACCTCCACTTGCTTTATTTGTAGTGATGCTTCCTAAGGTCCGCTTGACCTCACACTCCAGGATGTCTGGCTCTAGGTGAGTGACCACGCCATTGTGGTTATCCAGGTCATTAAGACCTTTTTTGTACAGTTCTGTGTATTCTTGCCACCTCTTCTTAATGTCTTCTGCTTCTGTTAGTTCCTTGCCGTTACTGTCTTATATTGTGCCCATCTTTGCATGAAATGGTTCCTTGGTATCTCTATCTTGAAGAGATCTCTAGTCTTTCTCTTTCTGTTGTTTGCCTCTGTTTCTTTTCATTGTTCATTTAAGAAGGCTTTCTTTTTTCTCCTTACCATTCTCTGGAACTTTGCATTCAGTTGGGTTTATCTTTCCCTTTCTCCTTTGCCTTTCGCTGCTCTTTCCTCAGTTATTTGTATGGCCTCCTCAGACAATCACTTTGCCTTCTTGCATTTCTTTTTCTTGGGGATAGTTCTGGTCACCACCTTCTATAAACAGTGTTCCGAACCTCCATTCATACTTCCTCAGGCACTCTTGTCCACCAGATCTAATCCCTTGAATCTATTTGTCACCTCCACTGTATAATCATAAGGGATTTGATTTAGGTCATACCTGAATGGCCTAGTGGTTTTCCCTGCTCTCTTCAATTTGAGCCCAAATTTTGGAGTAAGGAGCTGATGATCTGAGTCACAATCAACTCCAGATTTTGTTTTTGCTGACTGTTTAGAGCTTCTCCTTCTTTGGCTGCAAAGGATATAATCTGATTTTGGTATTGACCATCTGGTGATGGCCATGTGTAGAGTCATTTCTTGTGTTGTTGAAAGAGGATGTTTGCTATGACCATTGTGTTCTTTTGGCAAAGCTCTGTTAGCCTTTGTCCTACTTCATTTTGTTTTCCAAGGCCAAACTTGCCCGTTACTCTAGGTATTTCTTGGCTTCCTATTTTTGCATTCCAGTCCTTGTGATGAAAAGGACATCTTTTTTCGGTGTTAGTTCTAGAAGGACCTATAGGTCTTCATAAAACTGTTCAACTTCATCTTCTTCAGCATTAGTGGTTGGGGCATAGACTTGGATTACTGTAATGCTGAACGGTTTGCCTTAGAAACGAACCGAGATCATCCTGTAATTTTTGAGATTACTCCCAAGTACTGCATTTCGGATTCTTTTGTTGACTATGAGGGCTACTCCATTCCTTCTAAGGGATTCTTGCCCACCTATAACATGTTATACATCAATTATATTTCAGTAAAAATGTTAAAAAAAAAAAAAGAAAAGAAATGGATAGAGGAAAATATAGCATGCTAACACTAAAAGAAAGCAACAGTAGCTATAATAATTTCATAGAGCAGACTTCAAGGAGGATTATCAGGGATAAAGAGAGGCATTATGTAATGAAAAAGAGGTCAGTTCTCCAAGAAGACATAATAATCCTTAATGTATATGTACCTAATGACAGTGTCAGACTGCGTGTGACAAAAACTAATAGAATTACAAAGTAAATGAATTCACTGTCACAATGGGGGGCTTCAATACCCTCATGTAGAAAGTGGATACATCTAACAGGCAGAAAGTCAGTAAGGCCCTAGCATACCATTTATCAGCTGGATATAATTGGTATCTGTAGACTACTTATTCAACAACAATAGAGTATACATTCCTCTGAAGCTCACACAGAACATTCACCAAGATCAACCACATTCTGGACCATTAAACATACTTTAACAAATGTAAAAAGCACAGAAGTTATACAATATCTTCTCTCAGATCATAGTGGTATTAAACTAGAAATTAAGAACAGAGAGATAACTGAAAACCCCCAAATATGTGGATATTAAACAATACATTTCTAAACAGCATGGGTTAAAGTGGACGTTTCAAAAGAAATTTTAAAATATTTTAAACTTAATAAAAATGACAATGTAAATTATGAAAACTTGTGGAATGAAACGAAAGCAGTGCTTAGTGGGAAATTTATAGCATTGAATACATGTATTAGAAAGAAGACAGATCTAAATCAATCATATAAGCTTCCACCTTGAGAAACCAGAAAAAGAAGAGCAAATTACATCCAAAACAAGCAGAAGAAAATAAATACTAAGAAATCAATGGACTTGATCAAGGAAATTGATAGACAAAGTAAATGAAACCACAGTTCTTTGAAAAGCTAACGAAAACTGATAANATCATATAAGCTTCCACCTTGAGAAACCAGAAAAAGAAGAGCAAATTACATCCAAAACAAGCAGAAGAAAATAAATACTAAGAAATCAATGGACTTGATCAAGGAAATTGATAGACAAAGTAAATGAAACCACAGTTCTTTGAAAAGCTAACGAAAACTGATAAGTCTCTAGGCAGACTTAACTAAGAGAAAAAGAGAGAGGGCACAAATTACTAACATCAGAAATGAAAAAGGATCATTACAGATCCTGTGGCATTGAAAAGATAATAAAGGAATATTGTGAATAACTCTTTGCCTACAATAGAGTTGATAATGTAGATGAAAAGGACTAATTAGGAGATACTCCCCATCCAAGGTAAGGAGCAGCAGCTGTGCTTTGCTGGAGCAGCCGTGAAGAGATACCCCATGCCCAAGGTAAGAGAAATCCAAGTAAGATGGTAGGTGTTGCAAGAGGGCATCAGAGGGCAGACACACTGAAACCACACTCACAGAAAACTAGTCAATCTAATCACACTANATCTTCCCAGACCAGGGATCGAACCCTTGTCTCCTGCATTAGCAGGAGACTTCTTTACCAATGGGCCACCAGGGAAACCTCACTGTTCCTTTCTTAAATAGATCCACGTTTCTGACCTATGTTCTTTATCTCCTTCCTAAAGAACTTGTTTCACCATGTATTACAGGGCAGGTCTACTGGGAATGAACTTCCTCAGTTTTATCTGAAAGTCTTTACTTCTCCTTAGCTTTTTATTGAGATATAATTCATGTACCATAAACTTAACCTTATAAAGTGTACAATTCATTTATTTTTATCATACTTAAAGATTGTTCTCCCACTTACCTGTGGTAATAGGATGATAAGCAGTTTCTGAAATTATGAGAGAGAAAAGCATTCAGTATGATAATATATTGGAGAATGAAATGGCAACCCACTCCAGTGTTCTTGCCTGGAGAATCCCAGGGACGGGGGAGCCTGGTGGGCTGCCATCTATGGGGTCGCACAGAGTCGGACACAACTGAAAAGTGACTTAGCAGCATGGTAATGTAATTCTTTGAAAGCAAAATTATAAAACAGTAATAAAACTTATGTTAATTTCATATTAAATATCACTCACCTTGTGTCTATGTTAAGATGGGCTATCCACTCCAAGACGGTCTTTTTTCTTATTAAAGTACAGTTGATTTACATTGTTGGTTTCAGGTATACAACACAATGATTCAGTAGGTTGTCTTTTCATTTTGTTGATGGTTTCCTTTGCTGTGCAAAAGCTCAAGTTTAATTAGGTCCGGTTTGTTTATTTTTGCTTTTGTTTCTTTTGCCTTAGGAGTTGTTACTGTTGTTTAGTTACTAAGTCATGTCCAACTCTTTTGTGAACCCATGGACTGTAGTCCACCAGGTTCCTCTGTCCATGAGATTTCCCAGGCAAGAATATTGGAGTGAGTTGCCATTTCCTCCTCCAGGGGATCTTCCCAACCCAAGGATTGAACCTGTGTCTCCTGCACTGGCAGGTGGATTCTTTACCATTGAGCCACCTGGGAAGCCCTTGACTTAGGAGACAGACCCATAAAAGACATTGCTACAATTTATGTCAAAGAGTATTCCGCTTATTCTGCTTTACTAGGAATTTTATGGTCTCCAGTCTTACGTGGAGGTCTTTAATCCATTTATTTTTGTATATGATGTGAGCAAAGTTTCTAGTATTATCCTTTTTAAAAATTATTTATTTATTAATTTTTTGGTTGGACTGGATCTTCATTGTTGTGCATGGGCTTTCTCCAGTTGCAGTGAACAGGGGCTACTCTTTTTTGCAGTGCACAGACTTATCATTGCAGTGGGGTCTTTTGTACAGCACAAGCTCTAGGCACACAGCCTTCAGTAATTGTGACACAGGGGCTCATTAGTTGTGGCTCACAGGCTCTAGAGTGCATGAGCTCAATAGTAGTGATGTACAGGCTTGGTTGCCTGCAGCATGTGGAATTTTCCTGGACCAGTGATCAAACCTGTGTCCCTTACACTGGCAGGCAGATTTCTATCGACTGTACCACCAGGAAAGTCCTCTAATATTATGCTTTTATATGTTACTATTCAGTTTTTGTAGCACCACTTATTCAAGAGATTGTCATATCTCTATTGTATATTCTTGTGTCTTTCATCAAAGATTAATTGAAAATAAGTGCGTGAGTTTATTTCTGAGCTCTTTATTCTGTTCTGTTGATCTATGTGTGTCTATGGCAGTATCATACTGTCTTGATTACTATAGCTTTGTAGTATAGTCTAAAGCCAGGGAGCATGTTAACTCCAGATTTATCCTTTTTTCTTAAGATTGCATTAGTAATTTGGGGTCTTTTGTGATTCATATAAGTTTTGGGGGTGTTTGTTTTGGTTCTGTTGAAAATGTCATGGGTATTTTGACAGGGATTGCATTAAATATGCAGATGGCTTTGGGTAGTATGGACATTTTAACTATTAATTCTTCGAATCTAAGAACACAGGTTATATTTCCATTTCTTTGTAGCATTTTCAGATTTCTTCATCAGTGTTTTATAGTTTCAGAGTATAGGTATTTGACCTCAGTGGTAAGTTTATTCTTTGGGTATTTTATTCTTTATGATGTGTTTTCAAATGGGACCATTTCTTTATTTTCTCTTTATGATATTTCATTATTAGTATATAGAAAAACAACAGATTTCCGTATATTACTCTTGTATCCTATAACTTTAGTGAATTAATTCATTGGTTCTAATAGTTTCTTTTGTGGAAACTTTAGGTTTTCTAAATATAGTATCATATCATTTGCAAATAGTGACAGTTTTACTTCTTCTCTTCCAATTTGGATGGATTTTTTTCTTGTCTGATTGCTGTGATGAGAACTTCCAATACTATATTAAATAGAAGTGGCAATAGTGGACATTCTTATCTTGTTTCTGATTTTGGAGAAAAAACTTTCAGTTTTTCACCATAGAGTATGTTAGTCCTTGTGGGTTTGTGATAAATGACTTTTATTATATTGAGATATGTTCCCTCTTTATCCACATTACTGAGAGTTTTTATCATGAATGGATGTTAAATTTTGTCAAATGTTTTTTCTGTGTCTGTTGAAATGAATATATGATTCTTGCCTTTCCTTTTGTTAATGTGGTGTGTCATATTGATTGGTGAATATTGAACCATCTTTGCACCCCTCAAACAAATCCCATTTTATCATGGTGTGTGATCTTTTTATTATTGTTGATGGGGTTTGCTGATATTTTATTGAGGATTTTTGCATCTATATTCATTAAATATATTGGCTTGTAATTTGCTTTTTTTTTTTTTTCAGTATCTTTGTCTGGTTTTGATATCAGGGTAATGGTAGCCTCAGAATGATTTTGAAAGAGTTCCGTCCTCATCTGTATTTTGGAAAAGTTTGAGACGGTTTCCTTGGTAGAATTCCCTTGTGAAGCCATCTCATTCTGAACTTTTGTTGTTTTTATTTTGTTCGTTTGGTTTTGATGGGTTTTTTGTTTGTTTTTTACAAATTCAAGTCACTAATAGTGATCTATCTGTTCACATTATCTATTTTTTCCTGATTCAGTCTTGGAAGGTTATATGCTTCTAGACTTTTGTCCATTTCTTCTAGACTGTCCAAGTTGTTGTCATTAACTATTCACGTGATTTTTAAATTTTTGTTTGTTTTTAGCTGTGCTGAGTCCTCATTGCTGTGCCAGCTTTCTCTTGTTGCAAAGAGCAGGGGCTACTCTCTAGTTGCAGTGCACGGGCTTCTCATTGCAGTGGCTTTTCATGTTGTGGAGCACGGCCTCTAGGATGCACGGGCTTCAGGAGTTGTGCCATGTAGGCTCAGTAACTGTTGCAGCTTCCAGGCTCTAGAGCACAGGCTCAGTTGGTTGTTGCACACAGGCTTAGTTACTCCATGGCATGTGGGATCTTCCCAGATCAGAGGTTGAACCTATGTCTTCTGAATTGGCATGTAGATTCTTTATCACTGAGCCACCAGGGAAGCCCAGTATTTTCTTATTTTTGTATCTTTGTGATATCTGTTGTTATTTTTCCTCTTTCATTTCTTTTTGTGTTGATTTGGGTCCTCTCTCTCTTCCTTTTGATGAGCCTGGCTAAAGGTTTGTCAATTCTGTTTATCTTTAAAAAACCAGTCCTTGCTTGTTGTTTTTAACTGTTTATTTGGTCTCTATTTATTTCCTAATGTTTATTATTTCCTTCCTTATGCTGACTTAGGGCTTTATTTGGTTTTCTTTTTCTAATTACTTTTGATGGAAGGTTAGGTTCTTCATTTTAGATTTTTTTGGTTTTTTAAATTTTCTTTTTTTGTTTCTTGAGGTGGGCCTGTATCATTATAAACTTTCCTGTTAGGATTGCTTTTGCTGAATTCTATCAGTTCTAAAAAGTTATGTGTCCATTTTCATTTGTCTTGGGGTGTTTCATCTTTGACATCTTCATTGACCTGTTTTTCAGTAACACATATTTTAGTCTCCATGTGTTTGTGCTTCCCCTCCCTTTGTTTTGCTATAACTGATTTTTAGTTTCATAGGTTTGTGGTCAAAAAAATGCTTTATACAATTTCTGTTCTCTTAAATTTACTGGGACTTGTTTTGTGGCCTAGCATGTGATCCATCCTGGAAAGTTCCCTGTGTATTAGAAAACAAAGTATATTCTGCTGTTTTTGAATAGAGCATCGTTCAGTTCAGTCGCTCAGTCGTGTCCGACTCTTTGAAACCCCATGAATCGCAGCACATCAGGCCTCCCTGTCCATCACCAATTCCTGGAGTTCACTCAAACTCATGCCAATCGAGTCAGTGATGCCAGCCAGCCATCTCATCCTCTGTCGTCCCCTTCTCCTCCAGCATCAGGATCTTTTCCAATGAGTCAGCTCTTCACATAAGGTTCTTAGATATCTATTAAGTCTAACTGGTTAATTTTATCATTTTAAAATTGCTATTGAGTTATTGATATTCTGTCTGGATGATCTATCCATTGATATAAGACAGGTGTAAGCCCCTACTCTTATTATATTATTGTCAATTTATCCCTTTATGTCTATTAATGTTTGATTTGAATATTTATATTTAGGTGTTCCTTTAATGGGTACATATCTGTTAATGAGTGTAATATCTTCTTTATTGATCTTTTATCTTTATATAAAGCTCTTCTTCATCTCTTGTTAGACTTTTTTAAAAAACCTATTTTATCTGATATGAGTATTGCTACCCCTGCTTTCTTCTTTGTGTTTGAATGAAATATCTTTTTCCACCACTCACTTTCAATCTGTATGTGTCTTTAGCTGTGAAGTGAGTCTCTTCTAAGTAGTATGTAGATGGGTCTTATTTTTAATCTTCTAAGTAGTATATAGATGGGTCTTATTTTTAACCCACGTCTTTGGTTTGGACCCTTTATTCCATTGATATTTAAAGTAGTTATTGATAGGTATGTACTTATTACTATTTTACTATTTGTTTTCTGGTTGTTTCTGTATTCTCTGTTCATTTTCCTTTTTGCTTCTTCTCTTGTAGTTTGATGATTTCCTTTAGTAGTATGCTTGTGTTCCTTTCCTCTCCATTTTTGTAGGTCTATTGTGAGTTTTTGATTTGTGGTTACCATGGGATTCGTACATGTTGATCTATAACTAAGTCTACTTCTTTCAAACCGGTAGTAACAAGTTCAGATACATTCTAAAAGATTTACCTTTGTACTCCTTCCTCACATTTTGTGTTTTAATATCTTATTTTATGTTATGTTTATACCTTCATCGTGTATTATAGTTACAGTTACTTTTACAGTTGTTATCTTTTAACCTTTGTACTTGCTTATTCAAGTGGCTGAAACTTAGCCCTTGCTATCTATTTGCCTTTCTTAGTGGGATTTTTCCTTGACTATAGTTTCTTAATTCTTATCATAGGGTTTTTTAATTGAGAGAAGACCCCTTAACATTTCTTTTAGTGTAAGTCTAGTATTGAACTTCTTTAGTTTTTGTTTGTCTGAGAAATTCTTTGTCTCTCCCTCAATTCTAAGTGATAATCTTGCTAGATTACAGATTTTTCTCTTTGGACACATTATGAATATATTATGGCCCTCCCGTCTGATTTGGAGAGTTTCTGCTGAAAAATCAGCTGATAGCTTTAGGGGGGTTCCCTTGTATATGACTTTGTTTTTCTCTTGCTCCTTTCAGAATCCTGAGTTTAACCGTTGCCATTTTAATTATGTCTTAGTGTGGGTCTGTTTGGATTCATCTCGTTTGGGACACTGTGTGCTTCCTGTACCTGAATACATTTCCTTCTTCAAGTTTGGAAAGTTTTCAGTCACACTTTTAACAAATATACTTTGACCCCCTTTTCTCTCTTTTCTTCTTCTGCAACCCTTATAACACAAATGTTGATATCTTTGATGTTTTCCCATAGATCCATTAAACTATTCTCATTTTTTTTTGTTTTCCTTTTCCTGTTCTGATTAGATGATTTCTGTTATTCTGTCTTCCAGATCACTTATGTCTCTTCTTTATCACCAGTAACCTATTCATGCCTTCTAATGTGTTTTCTTTATTCCAGTTATTGTATTCTTCTTTATTCTGACTAGTCCTTTTTTATATTTTTTAGTTCCTTGTTAAAATTCTCATGATGTTCATCTATCCTTTTTCCTAATTCAGTTAGCACACTTATTACTGATGCTTCAAATTCTTTATCTGGTAAATTGTTTATTTCTGTTTAATTAGTTGTTTTTTCAGATTTTTTTTTAATGTCTATATTCATTTAGTTGGCTGTGCTGGGTCTTAGTTGCACTATGTGGGATCTTTAGTCATGACACACTGATTATTAGCTGCAGCGTGTGGGATCTAATTCTCTAACAAGGGATCAAACTGGGGCCACTGTGTTGGGAACATGGAGACAGCCACTGGACCACCAAGGAAGTCTCTTTCAGGGGTTTTGACTTACTCTTTCAATTAAGACACATTCCTCTGTCTTCTCATTTTGGTTTTCTTTCTGCTTCTATGAAATTAGATGAAACAGTTACCTATTGTGTCTTGAAGGGGTGTCCTTATGTGGGAGCATCCCTATACAGTCTGTCTGTACCCAATGGCTTTGGTGAGAGAGTTGGGTTTGGCATGAACTCAAGTGATGTTTTCTCAGGGCATGTTGGCATCTATCACCTTGGTAGGAGGTAGGGCTGGAGGTGGAGGTGCTAGGGCTGAAGCCAGTTGTAAGACAAAGTTTCTCTTCTGCTTGGTGGCCATACTGCCCTGTTGAGGGTGAGCTCCTATACCATGTTGTTATAGCAGAAGCCCTGAGGATCGGGTCAAAGCTGGCTCCATTCCTTCCAAGTGTACACTCTCCCCCTTCTCAGCTCTGACACACTTGCCCCAGATGAGAACAGTGCTGGAGCAAGGGGGGTGGCGGGGGTAGTTGGCATGGATTAGAGTGCAAACCTTGGCACAGGCCATAGTGGTCCCACTAGGACCAGAGATCTGGACTATCCCTGCTGCCCTGCCTCTGTAAGCACCAGAGATGGCTGTCCCCCTACCGTGTTCAGATGCTGCTTTATGTCTGAACCACTTCTGTATCTCACAGCCAAGTTCCCAAGAGGGCTGGAGCATTCTCTTGGCTCAGGCTGGTATGCATGCCAAGGCATTCATGAGAAACCAACCAGCCACCCATGCAATTTTCAGCCCACCCTCTTTGTTCTGCTTTTTGAGCAATCAAGCATGCATGTGCTCTTTACAAGCAGAGTCCAGGCTTCCTACAGTCCTCCTGTTACTCCATCTCTCTAACCATCCAAGGAGACTTGTCATCCCTGTGTCAGACTCCAGGGCTGGGATGCCCAATATGTGACTCAAACTGCTCACTCTCTTGGGAAGATCTCTGCCTGTGTTAACCTCCTCCTCTTCTGAATCCCCTGGGAAATCTCGCCTTAATCACTTCTCTTTTCTTTCTGCCCAATTCAGTATAGGTCTTACAGCTGTGTTTGTGCAAGAGTCCGTGAGTCTCCAGGTAGTTTTCACTGAGAATTGTTCCACATATGTATTTGTAGAACAGTTTTTGGAAAAATTAAATATATTTTTGATATGCTAAGTGGAGGAGGTGAGTTCTGTGTCCTACTCCACCATCTTGATCTCTTTCTTCAGACAAATTAGACTGTAAAACAGACTCTCCAGTAAGTCTGCTGTTGTCCAGCAGTGCCTTCTACATTGCCAGCTCCCACACAGCAGTCAGTTCTCTGTAGTATATGACTGGTGATTCTTTCCTTCTTGAAACTGTTTTTTCAATTGAAATCTGTAGCACAGCTTCCTTGTTTGGTCTTACTTCACTGAATTTAATACAAGTCTTGGACACGATGCTCCATATGAGAAATACTTAGGTGATCACGATGACATGAAAATGTATAGTTATTCAATTTTTACACAGAGACACTTGTACACATGCATAACAGATAAATTTATTAACTGTATGGCATGATGATTATTTACTGTTCATTAGATGGAAGTGGATCACAATAAAGGTCTTCATCTTTGTGGTCTCCGTGTTGAATAGACTGAGGAAGAGGAAGATGAGAGGTTGGTCTTGCTATCTCAGAGGAGGCAGAGATGGAAGAGATAGAGGAGGTGGAAGGGGAGGCCAGAGAGGTAGGCACACCAAGTGTAACTTTACAGAAATATGTTTAATTGCTGTCTGACTGTTTTGGTTTTTCGTTTTTCTAAAAGTGTTTCTGTATGGTACCAATCCTTCTTTCATCATTGGCTTTTTGTTTCGGTGCCATAGAACTGAACATAGAAGGGTCTATGTCTTACATGAAGTCAAATGCAGCCTTGAGTAATCAAAACTCTTCTCCCAGATCATCCGTCAGTTGTTTTCTGTCACTGGTTCTTCTACATGCTCTTCCTCATTGTATGGCACTCGTTTGGAAGCAGTCACCTCTATCAAGTCATCTTCTGTTCATTCCTCTCGTGTGGTACCCTTCTGTTATTGTTGTTCAGTCACTAAGTTGTGTCTGACTCTGCGACCCCCATGAACTGCAGCATGTGAGGCTCCCCTGTCCTTCACTGTCTTCCCAAGTTTGCTCAAACTCATGTCCACTGAGTCAGTGATGCCATCCAACCATCTCATCCTCATCACCTCCTGATCCACTTACTCTTAATCTTTCCCAGCATCAGGGTCTTTTCCAGTAAGTCAGCTCTTCACATCAAGTGGCCTAAGTATTGGAGCTTCGCTTCAGCACCAGCCCTTCCAATGAATATTCAGGGTTGATTTTCTTTAGGATCGACTGGTTTGATCTACCTGCTATCCAGGAGACTCTCAAGTCTTCTCCAGCACCACAGTTCGAAAGCATCAGTTCTTTGGCACTCAGATCCATGTCTTGAAACCCTTCATCCCCACCACCACCTTTTTAGCAATCTCTAGAATCTCTTTCATGATTTCCTTGAATGGCTTTGTCATAAATCCTGTGAAGTCATGCATAAAATCTGAACACAGTTTTCTCCAGCAGGAATTTATTGTATAGGGCTTATTGACTTTCACAACTTTTTCTGTAACAGTGATGGCATCTTCAATGGCAGACTTGCATGGTGTCTGCATTAATAATCCTTTAATAAATAATCCTTTCCATAAAATACTATGTGTAACAAGCCTTTAAGGTCCTTATGACCTGCTGATCTAGAGGCTGAATTACAGCCATTGTGTTCAGAGGCAAGTAGATCACTTTGGTGCCTTTTTTGTTGAACTCATGGGATTCTGAATGGCCAGGTATGACCTAAATCAAATCCCTAATGATTATACAGTGGAAGTAACAAATAGACTCAAGGGATTATATCTGATAGAGTCCCTGAAGAACTATGGGGGGAGGTTTTTAGCACTGTATGTGAGGCAGTGACCAAAACCATCTCCAAGAAAAAGAAATCCAAGAAGGCACAGTGGTTGTCTGAGGAGGCCTTACAAATAGCTGAGAAAAGAAGAGATGAGAAAGGAAAAGATATATCCATCTGAATGAAGATTTCCAAAGAATAGCAAGGAGAGGTAAGAAAGCTTTCTTAAGTGAACAGTACAAAGATATGATAGAATGAGAAAGACTAGATATCCCTTCAAGAAAACCAGAGATACGAAGAGAACCTTTCATACAACGATGAGCACAATAAAGGACAGAAATAAAGGACCAAACAAACAGAACACATTAAGAAGAGGTGGCAAGAATACACAGAACTGTACAAAAAAAGGTCTTAACCCAGATAACCACAATGATGTTGTCACAGACCTAGAGCCAGACATGCTGGAGTGTGAAGTCAAGTGGACCTTATTAGGAAGTGTTACTACAAACAAAGCTAATGGAGGTGATAGAATTCCAGCTGAGCTATTTCAGATCTTAAAAGATGATGCTGTTAAACCACTGTATCAATATGCCACCAAATTTGGAAAACTTATCAGTGGCCACAGGTCTAAACAAGGTCAGTTTTCATTCCAACCCCAAAGAAGGGTAGAGTCAAAAAATGTTCAAACTACCATACAGCTGTGCTCATTTCACATGCTAGCAAAGTAATTCTCAAACTCCTTCAAGCTAGGCTTCAACAGTATGTGAACCAAGAACTTCCAGATGTACAATCTGCTGGATTTAGAAAAGGCAGAGAAACCAGAGATCAAATTGCCAACATCCACTGGAGCATAGTAAAAGCAAGAGAATTCCCGAAAAACATCTACTTCTGCTTTGTTGACTATGCTAAAATTTTTGATGGTGTGGATCACAACAAACTGTGGAAAATTCTTCAAAAGATGAGAATACCAGACCACCTGACCTGCCTTCCTAAGAAATCTGTATGCAGGTCAAGAAGCAACAGTTATAACTGGACATGGAACAACATATTGGTTCCAAATAGGGAAAGGAGTATGTCAAGGCTGTACATTGTCACCCTGCTTATTTAACTTATATGGAGAGTATATCATGTGAAATGCTGGGTTGGATGGAGCTCAACTTGGAATCAAGATTGCTGGGAGAAATATCAACAACCTCAGATATGCAGATGACATAACCCTAGTGGTACAAAGCAAAGAGGAACTGAAGAGCCTCTTGATGAAAGAAAAAGATGAAGGTGATGAAGGTGAAAGAGGAGAGTGCAAATACTGACTTAAAAATCAACATTCAAAATATTAAGATTATGGCTTCTGGTCCCATCACTTCATGGCAAATAGATGGGGTAAAAATGAGAACAGTACAGACTATTTTCTTGGGCTCCAAAATCACTGCCGATGGTGACTAGAGCCATGAAATTAAAAGATGCTTGCTCCTTGGAAGAAAATCTATGACAATCCAAGACAGCGTATTAAAAAGCAGAGACATCATTTTGCTGACAAAGGTCTGTTGAGTCAAAGTATGGTTTTTCCAGTGGTCATGTGTGGATGTGAGAGTTGAACTATAAAGAAAGCTGAGTGCCAAAGAATTGGTGCTTTTGAACTGTGGTGCTGGAGGAGACTCTTGAGAGTCCCTTGGGTTGCAAGGAGATCAAACCAGTTGATTCTAAAGGAAACCAACCCTGAATATTCTTTAGAAGGACTGAAGCTGAGGTTGAAGCTCCAATACTTTGGCCACCTGATGCGAAGAACTGACTCATTGGAAAAGACCCTGATGCTGGGAAAGATTGAAGGCAAAGGAGAAGGGGACGACAGAGGATGAGATGGTTGAATGGCATCACCGACTCAATGGACATAAATTTGAGCAAACTCTGGGATATGGTGAAGGACAGGGACGCCTGGTGTCTATAGTCCATGGGGTTGCAGAGAGTTGGACATGACTTAGTGACTGAAAAACAATGAACGTCAACAGGGACGTTGTCCAATATCTAAAGAACTTTAAGAGGCAGTCCTTTTTGGCAAGATACTTCCTGACTTTAGGAACAACACACTAATTAATGGAACCAATCCAGAAACCTGGAACCTGTCCAGGCTTTCTTTTACAGCCAGAAGATTGGCAGCTGGTGATTGTCATTTTCCCTTCAAGGTTGGAGTCTTAGCAGCTTTGTAGATAAGGCAGTTCTGATCATAACCTAACTACATTTGCACAAAACAGAGTTAGCATTTCCTCTCCTGCCTTGAATCCTGGTGCTTACTTCTTCTTACTAAAAAGTATCATTTGTGGCATTTTCCCTCAGAGTAGGGTACTTTCATCAGCATTAAAAACCTGTTCAGGAAGATATTCTTTACCCTCAATGATTTTCTTAATGGTGTCTGGGAATCTTCTGCCTTTTGGTCAGCAGAAGCTACTTCTGTTGTCTCGGTTTAAGCCAAACCTCTTTAGAAGATTATCAAACCATCCTTTGCTGGCATTACATTCTCCAGCTTTAGATCCTCACCTTCCTTGTACTTAAAGTTCTCATATAATGACTTCAATTTTTTTTTAATCGTGTGTGTGCGCACACGCATGCTCAATCATGTCTAACTCTGTGCTACCCATGGAATATAGCCTACCATACTCCTCTGTCCAGGAATTTTCCAGGCAAGAATACTGGAGTGGGTTGCCATTTCTTACTCTAGGGGATTTCCCAACCCTGGGATTGAACCCACATCTCTTGCATTGGCAGGCATATTCTTTACCACTAGTGGCATCTGGTAAGCTCCTTTGAATCATATTAGAGTCTAGAGGTGTGCCTTTCTTTTATCCCCCCAAAGCTCATCAAATTATGCTCTATCCTTTACTTTTGACTGTGCTGGGTCTTTGTTTCTGGATTTCTCTAGTTGTAGCCAGCGGGGCTACTCTCTGGTTGAAGTGTGCAGACCTCTCATTGCAGTGGCTTCTCTTGTTGTGGAGCACGGGCTCTAGAGCACATGGGTGTCAGTAGTTGAGGCATGTGGGCTTGATTGTTCCATGGCAGGTGGAATCTTCTTGGACCAGGGATTGAACCTGTGACCCCTGCACTGGCAGGCAGATTCTTAACCCACTGAACCACCAGGGAAGTCCAAGTATGCCTTTCTTATAGCAACCCTGCATCCACATGAAAGCTTCATTTTCAACATGAGATAAGGTGTTTTGCAAATGGTGCAGGGTTTTCACATCTGCTTGTAACCATGGCTTCTTGAATTTCTTTTTCTTTTTTCACAGTGGTCCTTACACTAGATTCATTTATCCTGAAATGGTGGGGGACTGCGGCTGCAAACCTCCATTTACGGTGCATATAAAGCACTTCACCTTTTTCTTGTAATATCATGACTTTTCTCTCCTTCTTGGGAGCAAACCCAGCATCACTAGTGGCACTTCATATGGGTCCCATGTTGTTACTCAAGGTTTATGGTATTGCACTAAGCACAGTGAAAAATATACAAGAACTGCTAGAGATCACTTGTTACCATAACATGCAGGTTATTGCAGAGACGAATTGCTCCTTCAGATGCTTGGCATCACCTTACATTTTAAGTGGACACTCACAGTGCTTGTTGTTGTTCAGTTGCTCAGTCATGTCCGACTCTTTGCGACTCCATAGACTGCAGAACACCAGGTTTCTCTGTCCTTCACCATCTCCTGGAGCTTGCTCAAACTCATGTCCACTGAATTGGTGATGCCATCCAACCATCTCATCCTCTGTCATCCCCTTCTCCTCTGCCTTCAATCTTTCCCAACATCAGAGTCTTTTCCAATGAGTCAGCTCTTCACATCAGGTGACCAAAGTATTGGAGCTTTAGCCTCAGTCTCAGTCCTTCCAGTGAATATTCAGAGTTGATTTCCTTTAGGATTGACTGGCTTGATCTCCTTGCTGTTCTAGGGACTCTTCAAGTGTCTTCTCTAGCAACACAATTCAAGAGCATTAATTCTTCAGCACTCAGCCTTCTTTATGGTCTGACTCTCACATCCATACTTGACTACTGGAAAACCCATAGCTGTGACTATATGGACCCTTGAAGGCAAAGTAATGTCTCTGCTTTTTAATGTCTCTAGGTTTTTCACAACACTTAAGTTCACAGCAAAAGCAACAGGAGGTAGTTATGAATTTATTATAGTAGTATAGTATGTCCTACAGTTTTGTGCAGTTATCATTTAATACTGCATCTTTGTTTACGTTTCTCTTGACTTTGAATGGCATCACGTATTATCTGTAAGTGTCTGTGTGCATAAGTTCAATAAATTTTAACTTTTTACAATAGATTTGTGTGTAGTCTTGGGAAAGATTGAGGGCAGGAGGAGAAGGGGGTGACAGAAGATAAGGTGGTTGGATGGCAACAATGACTCAGTGGACAAGAGTTTGAGCAAACTCTAGGAGATGGTGAAAGACAGGGAAACCTGGTGTGATGCAGTCCATGGGGTTGTAAAGAGTCAGGCATGACTAGCGACTGAATAACAATAAAGGGATAACACAGACTAATAGCTACATATATTTTATGCGTTCATGACATACCTGACTTTTTCTATATTTCTAGACTGTGTGGTTCATATGGAAGTTTCTTCAAATTGTCAAAAATCTACAAAAAATTTTCCAATATATTTATTGAAAAAAAATCTGTATATAAGTGGATCCATGCAGTTCAAACCTATGTTGTTCAAGGGTCAACTCTACTTTTAAACCACTGCTGCTTCCTGTTGATTTGGTAGTTTTGGTTATCATAGAGCTGTTTTATATATATATATATATATATATATATATATTTGCCATCAGATTTATTTTCAAGAAACTCAGAGCCTCTATTACAGCCATGATAATTGGATGTGACTCCAAATTTTACTCATAATTAAAATATTTTTTATAAATCTTAACTCTTAGTGTTTGTTTTGTCACTTATTTATATTTTTGTGGAAAAATAGTGTAAAAATTATTGAATGATGAACAAGTAATTAAAGTGTGGTTTTAAAATTTAAAGTCACAGAGATCATATTTTTTTAATATAAATTTATTTATTTTAATTGGAGGTTAGTTACTTTACAATATTGTATTGGTTTTGTCATACATCAACATGAATCC
>SJYA01000194.1:335383-393384 GCA_006410615.1 Neotragus moschatus
ATATATATATATATATATAATGCATGTTGAAATAGAAACACATTCTTTCACAAGGTTTAAAAAAGTTGATGTGCTTGGCTTCAAGCCCAAAGTCAAGCTGTCTTCACTTGAAAACAATTGCCAATTAATACCCCTCATTTCCCCCATAACAATAAAATATACTATATGTTTCAGTCAGACACTGCACAGGACAATTTTCTATTGCCCCAGGCAGTCATTTAAAACAACAGATTAGCTTATATGGAAGAACAGAAGTTGAGGGATTTGCCTGCATACACACATCACAGAACCTTTTAAAAACTGAAAAACATTTTTAAAGTCTCCAAAACTTTTTATTAAAATGGATATACCCAGAATGTTTCATGTTTGTTTAGTGGTTAACTTGTTCATGGAATATCATAGGTGCAGCCTGGTTTGTACTTTCTCAAACTGTCCTAGCATGGCCATAGAGAAGATTGTTTCTAACTGATCTGGTAGTAGGAAAAAATACAAATGTAAGAAATGACACTGATTTTTTTTTTAAGACTTTACTTTTCAGAGCAATTTTAGATTCACAGCTAAATTAAGAGGAAGGTAGAGATACTTTCTTATTCCCACATATGTATAACCTCCCCCATTATCAATATCCACCACCAGAGCAGTACAGTTGTTACAGTTGATGAACATATATTGACATATCATGGTCAGATACTGGTGTTATTTTAGGCACTGTTGGAAAAGAAGAATAAGGATTTTGAAGCAAAGAAACCTATGCGTTTTCTTCAGAGGAAGCCAGTACCTCAACCTCGACTTCCAACTCCAACCCTGGAGATGAGTTCCAATGTAAGTTTGAGGCTTTTTTTATTTGAAAAGCTAAATTCAGCTTCACTATCTGTTTGTTCTCCAGATAGTTTGGGTTAAAAACAAACCTAATATAACCATGTTCATTTCCTAAGATCTGAATTACATTTCCTTTATCCTTATATTTCAAATGTTCACAGAAAAAAAAGCAAAATGAAATCTAAATCCAGTCCTTTTCAAGAATAAATACACAAAGAATGAAATCTTCCCGAGAAAAATAGGCATCAGAAGGTGATCCTGATGTATGTCAAATAAGAAGATGGAATGATGGTCAGATACTGTAACTGTATTCCCACATGAACTGGTTGATGATAGCTGGAATTAGCAAGGAGTCATCAAGACAGGCCAGCTTCTGGGTTAAGATTGGCCAGAGAGCTCACTCTGACTCCAGGGCTGTGCCTTACCTTCTCAGGGCCCCACACTCAGTTTGGTCACCATTTCCAGAGTTGGTGAGGATTTAAAGGACTGACTCAGAAAACTCACAAGAAACTGCTGGAGATGCCACAAATTTGCAAATTTGTTATTTATAGTCAAAGCTATGGTTTTTCTAGTAGTCATGTATGGATGTGAAAGTTAGACCATAAAGAAGGCTGAGCATTGGAGAATTGATGCTTTTGCACTATGGTGCTAGAAAAGACTCTTTAGAGTCCCTTGGACTGCACAGAGATCAAACCTGTCTGTCCTAAAGGAAATCAACTCTGAATACTCATTGGAAGGACTGATGCTAAAATTAAAACTCCAATACTTTGGCCACCTGATGCAAAGAGTGAAGTCATTGGGAAAGACCCTGATGTGGGAAAGATTGAAGCCGAAAGGAGAAGGGGTCAGCAAAGGATGAGACAGTTAGCATCACCAACTCACTGGACACGAGTTTGAGCAAACTCTGGGAGATGGTGAAGGACGGGAGCTTGGCATTCCACACTCCATGGGATCGCAAAAAGTTGACCCAACTTAGCAACTGAACAACAACAACATACTTTACAGAGAGAACTATAACTGCCTGGTATATCAGGATGTTGCTCTTGGGAGGTCAGCTTGTTCTCTCCCAACACAGGGAAGTTCTCACACAAAGCCAAACTGCACATAAGGTTGTGCTTTGCCAGAGCGGGAGAGTTGATGGGAGATCTCATTAGCACCTCCAGTGGCTCTGAGATCTCTGGAGGGGTGGGAATGTTCCTGCTGACTGGCCACAATGCACTTCTGGGCAGCATCCTCTTTTCTAGACTGTGCTGACCACTGCCTGTGGTTGACATGTCTTTCACAAGTGTTAATGCCATTGATTCCACTGTTGATACCTTTTGCATTCAGAGCGGCTTTAATTAAATTTGTAGACTCTGCTCTTTTTGCCTTTACATGTACTTATTTAAGGTGATCTTTGTAGATTTCTGATTTTGTCCATTATATTCTGATTTTACCAGTTTAGCTAAATTCTTGTGAAAAGCACCTCATTTTTTACTCCAGTGTACCCCATCTGCATTCTTTGTCTCATATTCATGCTCAGTCACTAAGTTGTGTCTGACCTTTGCAACCCCATGGACTGTAGCCTGCCAGGCTCCTCTGTTCATGGGATTTCCCTGACAAGAATACTGGAGAGGGTTGCCATTTCCTTCTCCAGGGGATCTTCCCAACCCGGGGATCAAACCCTTGTCTCCTGCATCTCCTGCATTGACAGGTAGATTCTTTACCACTGACCCACCAGGGAAGCCTGCATTCTTTGTCTACTCATGATTAAACATGAAAAAAAAAAACTGTTGCAAAAGGGATGTTATTAGCAATACCTACTGCTTCAAGAAAGATTTTGTTGGAAAGGAATATAGAAAAAATGAAAATGCTTAACTTGTAAGGATAGCACGACAGTGGGTGAATTTTTTGCTTTTGATATAATTTACCAATGATATCTTATCATGAAAAATATAATGAATTTTGACAATACTTTAATGTCATGTTTAAAGTCCTATATGTTCAAAGAAGGATGAATTTTTGTTTCTCTTTAAATCCTTCTGGTGTCTAGCTTTTATGCTAGATAATAAATCTTCAAAAAAGTATTTGATGGTAACTGCTGCAGTTCTCAAGCTGTTTTGTTCTCTCTCTGTTTTTTTAGGAAGAAGAAGATATAGAAATGGCTGTGATCTACCTTCAAAAGTTGCTCCGGGGCAGAGTTGTTCAAAACATGGTGTGTAGTGTGGACCCTGGCCCTGTTCTTCTAAGTGCACCTGTGCTTGTTTCCTTGGGGTGAATTGCCTCCCACACCCTGCTGTCCTGTGTAACAGTGCTATTGAGTTACCTACTCTTTCCCTTTTACTGCCATAGCTGGCCCAAGTGAGTGGCACAGTATCAAGGAAAGAAAGGAGCCGCCTGCTGGTTCCTGTGTGTAACCAAGGCAATGTGAAGCTAATGTCTTCCATGGAATTGCTGAATCCAGCAGTTTTCATACATGAATTTTGACTGTTAAGCATCACAAACCAAGTGGATTCTCTAATTTTCCACAGTCATAATAATCTGAGTTTTCATATTAGCTAGCAATGCATGAATAATAAGTGAAATAGCTAAGTAAATAACTATAGTTTTGAACTCTTACTATATGCTCACATTATATATTCTTTGCTCTACATATATCAGCATATTTTTTTTCTAGCAATTACCCATTTTACAGGTGAGTAATACGAGCCTGAGTGAGATTATGTTAACTGCCAGAAAATTCAGCTCTGGTCTTCCTGACCGTAAAGCCTTAGTCAGATCATTGTGCTTCTTAAATTTAAAAAGGGACTGATGTAAAGCCTCGGGTAAAACATTTTTTCTTCCCCAGACAGCTGTAACTCTTAAGAGACTCAGTTATGGTGAGCCAGTCCAGGGAAGCTGGATGAGCATCTTGTGTTCAGCGCTATTCCCTATCCACCTGCCAGTATTTCTGCAGGAGAAACGCCACAGTGAAGTTCAGACAGCAGGTTGTGTATTCCAGACCAGGAGCAGATCTCTCAGAAAAGAAAGATGACAATGAAAAATTCCACCCCCAGGCTTCTTGGGGGAAGAGCCAGGAAATGAAGGGAAGGTTCCAGTTTCTTAAGATGACCCTAGAATTGTCACCTTGTCTTTGAGAGGCATTTTAAGAAATTCAGTCAGTGGTTACCTAATAGTTGAGTTCCTTGTCTGCCTGAACAGCTGGAGGAGCTTTAAAAAACAGGGCTGATGCCCAGCTTGGTGGCATACACCTGGTCCGTGGCCCTGAATGGCGGAGCAGAACCCGCGGTTCATGAGCGCCTCACCAGTCATTGCCTGCAAGGCCTCGTGCCTGCAATGGCAATGCTGATTTGCGAGTCTCTCTGATTTGATTTGATACAGATGTTTGAAGGGAAAGAGAAGCGACTGGAGTTGATCCAGGAGCTGCGCACCAGCCACGCACTGCAAGAAGATGACAGGCTGGTGAAGAAAGCCGAGAAGCAGGTGACCCTGGCCCTGCAGCGGCAGAGGAACTTGCACGAGCACAAGGTTCTTTCCTCTCCTTTCTTATCCCATTTTCACCCTTGATTTTTATTACGGTGCAAACAACAGTATAGTAACAACAGATGAGGTGATGTAAAAGAAACACCCCCCACAATCCCAGCACTTTTCACCAGTGTCACTACGGTCCACAATTTGAATGGACTGTATCCTCCCTGAGTTGAATATGCTTTTTTTTTTTTTTTTTTTTAAATTTTCCAAAAGGAAAGGAAAAAAGTTTCACTATTTTAAAAGGTTTTCTTTTCCAGTTTTTCTTAACTATTTGGTGACTCAATTATATTTCAGTGGACGCTAAGTAGAATGAATAAATACTGAAAGCAATAAGAAAAACTGAGAAATGAGATTTTAAAAACTGTCCACACTCATGTATGAGTTTTGGAGCTGTACATAGCTCATGCTCCTTAAACTGCACATTAAATATGTTAATATGTTATTCTGTAACTTTCATCAGGTTCTCTGAGCTCTGTGTGACTGGCAATAGCTGGTGATTGCAGGTCTAACCCAACAACTGTAAATGTGTTTCCTACTTTCTGCTGGTATTTGTGTATATATACACAGCATCTAACATTGACTGAAGTGGAGGTATACTTTTACTGTCTCTCCCACTTACCTGTAAATCAATGTGAAAAGAATCAAGAAAGTAGATGTAGAGCAAAGTTAACATTACCCACCTTTAGTGACACACACAGCTCTCATGCTGTGAACTGGGTACAGATGGTCAGCAGCTCTGAAGCGAGCATCCCTGCGCTCCCTTCATGCGACAGCAGGGCTGGGAGTGCTCTCTGAATGATGGGGGCTGGTTTAGGGGAGGGAGGAAGAAAGCCACAGATGGTGAGACCCAGCCAAGAGACCAGAGAAAGAAGAGGAGCATATAGTTGCTGGAGTCTCTGAATCTGGGGGCCCTGGAGCCCTGGACATGATGGAGACCAGCTGCACATCTGTTCAGAGGAGAGCAGAATGCTCAGGCAG
Organism: Neotragus moschatus; assembly: GCA_006410615.1. Classification (NCBI taxonomy): domain Eukaryota; kingdom Metazoa; phylum Chordata; class Mammalia; order Artiodactyla; family Bovidae; genus Neotragus; species Neotragus moschatus. Next base: position 340,691 of record SJYA01000194.1, read on the forward strand.
TGGAATGCCCAGGACCTGGATGCAAGAATGCCCACTTTGGCCCCTTCAAGGTTTCTGATTATAGACTTGAGCAGCTATAGCTAAGACAATCCAGAGTTTTTAATTCATCTGTCCCATTTAGTGGATAAATACTTGACTGATAGACATGATGACAGCTAAGAGCTAAGGGAGGAATTAATGGGAAGAGCTGTCACATAGCCACAGACTCGCCCTGATTACCTTCGGCTGCTCCTGGCTACACCTGTGGGATGCAGGCATCTGGGGCAGTGGGCGTCTCGCGTACCTATAGCAGTGCTGATCCTCTCATTTTCTCCCTCTCTTATATCAGGGGAAATCGTCAGTGTGAGAGCAGCAAGTGTCTGGGAGAAGAGCCTTTCCCCCTTACCACTGAGGCTAGGAGCAGGAACACAGTACAGTCTTCTTAAACATTTTCATTCTCATTGTGTCAAAGCCAGGACAGAGGGATCCATAAATAAACACTGTGGCTTATTCCTGGCCAGGAACTCTGGGCCCCTATCTACCTCAGTGACTACATAGACATGTAGGCTTATTTCCTACTCTGTTTCAAAGGCAGTTCTTAATGACTTTGAAGTTACTTAAATTAATAAAAAGTACCAAGGTTTTCTACTTTCATGTTACTGAAAAGCTTGAAAATTCCCCAAACTTGGTGTTAAAGGACCAAGCATTGAAAAATTAAAAGGTATCATGAGTGAATTTCTAGGAGATTCTATTTTTTTGAACTCCAACATTATCTTTTAATCAAAACCTTGACATTTCCCTTCATGTCTGGGGAGACATAAGCACTCTACCTTCTGGATAAAATTGAAAGGAAAAAAAAAATTGTGTGAATGCTAACTAATGTTTTGCTAAACTATCATCCATTGCTGAACAATCTGCTTTCTCAAGTCTAAGTTTGTATCGTAAGTTTTCCTGTTAAACCCATTGCATCCTGAAAGGGTTCAGCCTGTTGAGGGTAATCCAGCATCCCTCCTGATGAATCACACTTCTTAGTGGAATCTGTATCCTCATAGTCATATTATTATTTTTAAGGTGTCGCTGGTTGAAAACCACTTGGCTGGACTGGAAGGAAGGGTGCTGGCGGACATGTTTGACTTCCTGTCCAAAGAGCTGGTGAGACTGCAGGAGGAGAGGCGAGTCCACGCCCTGGCCATGCTGGCTGAGAGGCAGCGCCGGATGCGCGAAGCTGAAGAGAGTGGCCGGCGCCAGGTGGAGCAGAGGCGCCTGCAGGAGGAGGACCAGATATTTAAGGAGGCAAGTGGGGACATCATAAGGAAACCGTTTGTAAGGAGCCGAGTCAAACCCAAGGAACCTCAAGATAGGAGATGGCTTTCATTTTTTAATTGTCTTCAACAGACAATGTATTGGGTTCCTAGGATATGCCCAGCAGTATGTAAAGGCATTGTAGGGTACTTTGGAGGGAAATACCAGGCATGGCCCCTTCCCTCCTGGAGCTTAAATCCTATATAACATGCAAATAAGGATAGAATAAGAAAATGTGGTGTTTTATGAGGGAAACAAACAGGGCCCAGTGACACATTTTTACAGAGGTCATTGGGGATACTTGTATGAACAGGTTGGAGGGAGGACAGGGTGGAAACAAGGGACCTGAAAGGAGGCTGATGAACTAACTTAGGCCAGAGTGAGAAATCAAAGGGTGAAGTCAAGTATAAAGTCCAGTTTCCAGTGTCAGTGAGTAGGGAGATGACGGTTGTTTTCCAAGGCAGGAAAGCTGAGGGCGGAATAGGTTTGGGGCAGGGGTGGAATCAGGAGTTTGATTTACATTAGTTTGAGACATCTTTGTAGAGGTGTCATTTCAGCAAATGAATACATCAGATGGAATTTAGAAGAGATTTTTTGACTTAAGATACAAACGTGGGAGTTAGGAATGCCAGGCTGGTAAATTAGAATTCTGACCAAGTCCCAGTGGATGTGAAATTCCAGACTGACCTAGATGCAAACTCAGAGGAAATTTAAGGAACCAATAATATCTCAAAGCACTCTTGCCCTCATCAAGAATGCAAAAAGCTTAGGTGACAAAATTGGAGGGGATTTGTGAGGAAGATTTCTTTAAGGGGAGCTGTGCTGTGACTAATACCTACCCCCCCATATCACACCTAGAGTTTGGGGAGTGCATGTCCCCTTTCTTGGGGAGCTTGATGTGCGTTCTTTCAGTTAGGGTGTCTGACCCCCAGGAATGCAGAGGTGGAAGCTGGGCAGGCTGAGGGGTTTGAGCACAGAAGAGGCTGCGTGGGCAGCCAGCACACCCAAAATATGTCAAAGCAAAGACTGTGTGAGTCTCCCTTGGGCCAGATGGGAAAGACAGCAAGTGCCAACCTTTTTTTAAAAGTGCCAATTAAAAAAAAAAAAAAAAAAATTCCTGTCCAGGAGGCCATCTGAATTGTAAATATGGATACTTTTGAGCTCCTCGGGTAAGAAAAAATAATGCTGTGTCAACTTGAGGTTTTCTTATTTGATCTGTGATTTTAAGGATTTACCCAATTCCCAGGGAATTAGGATTGATTCATAAATAGTATTTGCTGTTTTTTCTAATTAAAAAATTGATTAAAATTAAAGATTTTCCATCTTCTGTACAGCTTAAAAACTTGCAGGTTGTACATTGTCAAGTTCAGTTTTTTTTTGTTTTTTTTTTTACTTTACAATATTGTATTGGTTTTTGCCGTACATCAACATGAATCTGCCACGGGTGTACACATGTTCCCCATCCTGAACCCCCCTCCCACCTCCCTCCCCAAGTTCAGCTTTTTAGTTGGAATGGAGGATCATCTCTGGTGTCAAACAACCTATAATAATAATTTGTATTTTAGTTCCTGTCATCCTAACAACTTTTCTTTAAATAGAATTACTGAGATTTAGCAATTTTTAGCAAATGAGAACTTACTATCCCCTACTGAAATCACTAAGGAAAAACCAACTGGGATGGGAAGAACCAGTTGGGAGTGAGAATAAAAGGAGAGAGACAAAGGAACCACTATACTCAGAAATACAGAAAGGAAGATACTGGTGAAAGACTTCTAGGAAGGTGTCTTCTAGATGAGAACAGCCCCAGGAAATGTCAGCACATCTGGGAGGGGCATGAAAGGGTTAAAATGATGTATCCATCCAGGGACACCCCCATGCATCATTTAAATTCCCTATCTTCCATCATATGATCCTTTTATAGATAAATATGCATGCATGCACATAAGTATACCAAAAACTAGAAATGTACACATTAGTAAATTTCCAGAAAAAGAACATATATTGAGAAACATAGTCATAGACTCATATTTAAACACATATACACTTCATGTCCATACGTGAAGACACATTCACAAACATAATCCCATGAGCACAGTATTAACAAAGATGTGGAGTAACACATAGACACACATATAGCCACCCAAACGTTTCCTTTACTCACTTATGAACATACAAGCACAAATGTGCCCACAAACATACACATTTATAAAGATGCATGTAAATACACAAGTACATATATTGTTAGAAGTAGACCACATTAAACTTCCCACCTCTGAACAAGACTCAACTGTCTAATTGTTCCGTTCTAGGTGTGACTTGTCTCCTGAATTAGATTGAGGTCTCCATGGTAGCAGGCATATTGTATATCCCTTTGTGCCTTCCGCAGCACCAGCGTAGCCCTCTGTACATAACAGGCATTGAGAAAATATATGTTGGTTGGTTGGTTGATACCATATTAAACTATGGTCACTGGGTCTCTCCCATAAGGGAGGCACAGGGATTCAAGGATATGGACTTGGTATTTCACAGGTAGATACACAGTAAACATTTCATATTCAGAGTCCTGCTGAGGTGCCAGTCAAGATACAGGTACTAAGTTGTTACTGAGTCCTAAGCATTATCTCAGATATAAAGAAATATTTAGACATTAAATAGAAAGTACTCTTATCTCCCAAAGCTCAAAATCTACGGAGACTACATAGAGAACAAAGTATGACACCCTTGATGTTTGTGATACTTCCTGTGTATCTACCCATCAAACAGGCAAAACTAAATTGTATTATTTATGACTGAAATCTTAAGGAGCAAAACTCTAAAGAAGATGAAGTCTACCATAAACTCACGAGAATGGAAAGGAGCTGTGGTCAGATGGAACCCACTGTGGCCTCTGGGCTACTACCAGTGGCTTGACCAAAATTCATTGCACTGTACATTTATTGCTCTGCACTTTTCTAAATGTATATTCCATTTCACAGTTTCAGAAAGCTTTAAAAAAGAAGCTGTTCAGGACTGATATGATAGTTTAAAAAAGTTCATCAGAGACCCAGAATCCTTCTAGATTTCTGCTTTTCTGTCCCTGGGGCGTGACCCTCACAGCAGTTTAAGATGACTGGTGCCTCCTGCATTTTGTCCCCAGGAAATAAGAAATGAGAGAAAAAAGTAAGCTAGGTCTTTCCCTTTAAGAATCCTTTAAGAGGAAGGAGAGAAAGGATGTTGTGTAAGTCTTAGTCTCTGCCACAGTTAGGTAGCCTGACCAAGTCACACTGCAGGTGAGAACAAAGCCAGGACCTAAAACAGAGTTCCTGAGTCAAGCCTATGATCTTTTTGCAGTGTTTTGTATTGCCCACCCCAAATTGAGACCCATAATTCTAAAATGAGCTAAATATGTAGGGTCTGGCCAGAATGGGTAGATATAGGTGGATTAGAAATGGACTGCAGTTTTGTTTTTTTAAAGGAATGTACAGTGCAGGGATTATTGCCTTGATAAATGAAGTAGTCATGCTAAAAATGGGCAATGTTTGTGCATTTTTCTTGTCTTGTTATGGTAGTAGCATCCCTTTTCTGAGTAGCTGGAGTATTTGGGACTTTTGCAGGTGATTAAAGTTCACCAAAGCACTGTAACTTCCTATCTGGAGGACATAATACTGAACACTGAAGAGAATACTGCAGAAGAACAAGCCAGGGCCGAAATAGAGAAGATGGCTGAGGAAATCAATGACATTGCTTATGAAATGGAAAGCCGGTGTGTACCAAGGGGACAGGTGGTGGGGTGGACAGCCCCTTTGCTCTTACTCGTGTGTTTTTCAAGAGCCTAAGATTTCACCACCAAGGAGAAACAACTAACTAACTCATGCTTCAGTATGCTTTGTTTTAACGGCTGCCAGCAGACCTGTACTTTTGTATGGCAAGAGCCACACAATGGGAATAGAATTATCCTCTGCAGTCTGGATCACTTTCATATTTCTTACTTTTAGAATATCACAAAGCTTGAAAGAAATGTGAGTATGTCCAATTTTACTTGGATATCACTCCAGGGTTTTTGGCTTCCATGTGTAAATTGTGTCTCTTAACACTCCTTTCCTGGGAGGCAGGGGAAGTAAAGGACAAATTTGGATTTTCCATGGAGTTAAGGAAACTCACCAGGAATGCGCTATTTCCGATCACTCGAGGAAAAGGCAGTCGTAGGATCTGAGCAGTGGAGCTCCTTACACATGCGAGGAGGGTCCAAGTGTCAATCGGCAGCTCAAGCAAGGCAGCAAAGGAAACGCTTTTAATATGTTCTTATTTTTCAGTCGCACTCAGCTTCAGTCAGAGGAGATTGTGGCCGAGCTGGTTTACAGTTTCCTAATCCCAGAGGTGCAAAAAGACTTTGTCAAAGAAAAGGGTAAGCCAGCATAAATGCTTCATTTGATAATCTTTTTAAAGATAGAAGCTATTTTCAATATTGCAGAGATTTAAAACTGAACAGAGGTATGGGGGAAATTCTGAAGAGGAATCAGAGTTATCTTCCAAGTTTGTCAAGTTCTCTTGATGCTGTCCAGTGGCAAAATATAATCTCCTCCAGTATGGATGCGTGCGGTTCTAATAAGTTTGATGAAGCATTAAATTCCAGACCTTCTTTAAGATGCAGTTCTCAAGTTCTCAGGAGAGGTGTATTTTGGGGTTTTTGTTTTTGATTGAAATAGTTGATTTACAATATTATGTTAGTTTCAGGTATACAGCAAAATGATTGTTATTTATATATGTATATACACACACACATATCTTCTGATTCTTTTCCACTATGGGTTAACAAGATATTGAATATAGTTCCCTGTGCTATACAGCGAATCCTTGTTTATTTTATATATACTTGTGCATATATGTTAATCCCGTATTCCTAGTTTATCCCTCCCCCATCTCGTTCCTCTTTGGTAACCATCAGCTTGTCTTTTGTGATTTGATTTTTTTCGACGTGAAACAAATGTTGAGAGTATGCAGGGTTTTCCAACCGTGGCCGCCTTTTGGAGGCAGGGCACGTGCAAGTCAGGTGCTGAAAAGCGGGAAGCCTGACAGACCTAACGCTATTCTGCAGCTCTGCTGAGTCACAATATCTTTTGTTCCTGCCAGAGCTCATCTCAGTAGAAATAGCCTCACTTATCATTTGCCAAAAGTGGCATGTTTTTAAAGATTGCTGCTTTTATTCAGTAGAGGAGGAGAAGAAAAAAAATATGTGTTTTAAAGAAACAATGTTCTTCCAGAGCTTTCAGGGAACTAGTGATAGGCCTGAGCCCAGAGGGAGGAGGTGCGACCAGTAGATCAATATTAAGTGGAATACGAGCCTGGGAGGTTTCAAGAGTTCGCAGGAGAATTCTAGACAGGTTTAAGAGAGATGTAATATTTCTGATCACGTAACTAGGGAGTAAGGAATGGTGGAGTTCTAATGCATTAGAAGAGAACAAAGAAATACCCTGTTTTCCCATTACACGATTGTACCATAGTTTTTAAACCAGTACCCCCACAGTAAGCACTTAGTTTATTCCTGTGTGTTTTCCTATAAATAGCTGTGAACACCCTGGTCATTCATCTGAGAGTAAACTCCTAGTAGTACAATGCTGGAAATACAGTATGTGTGTTTTACATTTTGATAGATGCCACCAAACTGCCCCCACAAAAAACTTCAATTCATATCCCCATCAACAGTGTATGATAATGCCTCTACTGAAAAAACTTTAATTTTCAGATCAAATAATAAGTATTCCTATATCACTTTTTATTATAAAAGGGACCTTGTGTTTTCTAGATCCTTAAGAAAATAAGCAACTCCTTTCTCCTCCTCAGTGCAAAGTGAGGCCAGCCTGTTTCATATCAGTTCACTTGAAGAAGAGGAGAAATCCTGTGTTTAACAGTTACTAGTTTATGACCCCCTCCCCCAGCTTCTCCTGACTCTGAGAGGAAGGAGCCGAAGGAGTCTTGATCTGTAGAGATCAGAGGGAGTCATCTGTGGGCAAACTGAGCAAATCCTAATCCCTTCCCTTTATATGGATGTAGCCCAAATGAAGAAAGCCATCTGGATCGGAAGTACACATTATATTTCTTTCTCTTTCCAAGTACGGCATCCATGCATTATAAATACTCTTTACCCCAAATTAAGAACTATCACATACAGACCATTTGAGGTATCTCATTATTGATTTATTTGGATGCATTAAAAAAATTTTATTGAGGTCTAGTTGACTTATTAGTTTCAGCTGTACAACGATTTAAAATTTTTATAGATTACATTGTTTAAAGTTATTATAATATACTGGCTATGTTCCCTGTGCTGTACAATAGATGCTTATAGCTTATTTACTTTATACATGGTAGTTTGTGTCTCAATCCCTTATCCCTGTCTTGCCCCTCCCAACTTCCCTTTCCTCACTGGTAACCACTTGTTTGTTCTCTGTATCTGTGGGTCTGTGTCTGTTTTGTTAAATTCATTTGTTTGATTTTTTGAGAATCCACAGGTAAGTGATAACTACACAGTATTTGTCTGTGTGATTTATTTCACAGAGCACAATACCTTCCACATCAATCCACGTTGTTGCAAATGGCAAGTTTGTTTTCTGTATATGGTTCTGTAGTAGTCCGTTGCGGCTTCACTTTCATGCACTGGAGAAGGCAATGGCAACCCACTCCAGAGTCGCACAGAGTCGGACACGACTGAAGCGACTTCGCAGCAGCAGTAGCAGCAGCAGTATTCCATTATATATGTGCGTAAATACACACATACCCATGTCTTTTTATCCTTTCATCTGTTGCTGGACATGTAAGTTGCTTCCGTGTCCTGTCTATTGTCAATAATGTGAGAAGCCAGCTCATTGGGAAAGACCCTGATCCTGGGAAGGACCGATGGCAGGAGGAGAAGGGGAGACAGAAGATGAAGTAGTTAAGAAGCATTCCTCCCGCCGCAGTTTTTTGAAAAGTTTGAGAGTAGATATTTACCTGTGAAGCCATCTGGTCCAGACTTTTGTTTGTTGGGAATGTTTTTTTAATTACTTATTCAATTTCAGTACTGGTACTTGCTCTTTTACACTTTCTGTTTTTCCTGGTTTAGCCTTGGGAGATTCTACACTACTAGTAATCTGTCCATTAATTCTTCTTTATTTTATTGGTATACAGTTGTTCACATTATTCTCTTATTTCTGTGGTGTTGGTTATAGCTTCTCCTTTTTCATTTCCGATTTTATTTGGTCCCTCTTTTTTTCTTGAGTTTCACAAAGGATTTATCAATTTTATCTTCTCAAAGCAAGAGCTCTTATTTTCATTGATCTTTTCTACTTTTTAAGAAATAGGCTACATTTCAATTATTTCTTCTCTGATCTTTGATTTCTTTTCTTCTGCTGACTTCTGTTAGTTGCTTGGTGTACGATCAGGGTCTTGGTTTGAGATATTTCTTTCCTGAGGTCGGCTTGTATCATTATAAACTTTCCTCTTAAGAGCTGCTTTTGCGACATCCAAGAGATTTGGATCGTTGCATGTTTTACTTCATATATCTCCATGTATTTTTAAAATTTCTTCTTTGATTTATTTAGTGATCCATTGGTTGTTAGTGGCATATTTTTTGGCCTCTGCGTGTTTTTAGTATTTTCTCATAGTTGGCTTTTAGTTTCAGAGTTGCACTTATAAAAGATGGTGAGATTTAAGTTTTATTAAATTTATTGAGACTTGTCTTGTGGCCTCAGTTCAGTTCAGTCGCTCAGTCATGGTTAACTCTTTGCAACCCCATGACTGCAGCACACCAGGCCTCCCTGTCCATCACCAATTCCCAGAGTTTACTCAAACTCATGTCCGTTGAGTCAGTGATGCCATCTAACCATCTCATCCTCTGTTGTCCCCTTCTCCTTCCACCTTCAATCTTTCCCAGCATCAGGGTCTTTTCAAATAAGTCAGTTCTTTGCATCAGGTGGCCAAAGTATTGGAGTTTTAGCTTTAGCATCAGTCCTTCCAATGAATATTCAGGACTGATTTCCTTTAGGATGGAACGGTTGGATCTCCTTGCTTTCCAAGAGACTCTTAAGAGTATTCTCCAACATTATGGTTCAAAAGCATCAATTCTTCAGTGCTCAACTTTCTTTACAGTCCAACTCTCATGCCCATACACAACTACTGGAAAAAACCATAGCTTTGAATAGACAGACCTTTGTTGGCAAAGTAATGTCTCTGCGTTTTAATATGCTGTCTAGGTTGGTCTAACTTTTCTTCCAAGGAGTTAGTGTCTTTTCATGGCTACAGTCACCATCTATATTGATTTTGGAGCCCCCCAAAATAAAGTCTGTCACTGTTTCCCCATCTATTTGCCATGAAATGATGGGACCAGATGCCATGATCTTAGTATTCTGAATGCCGAGTTTTAAGCTAACTTTTTCTCTCTCTTCTTTCAGTTTCATCAGGAGGCTCTTTTGTTCTTTGCTTTCTGCCATAAGGGTGGTGTCATTTGCATATATGAGGTTATTGGTATTTCTCCTGGCAATCTGGATTCTAGCTTGTGCTTCATCCAGCCCAGCATTTCTCATTATGTACTCTGCATATAAATTAAATTGACAATATAGAGCCTTGACGTACTCCTTTCCTGATTTGGAAACAATCTGTTGTACCATGTCCAGTTCTAACTGTTGCTTCCTGACCTGCATACAGATTTCTCAAGAGGCAGGTCAGGTGGTCTGGTATTCCCATCTTTTGAGGAATTTTCCACAGTTTGTTGTGATCCACACAGTCAAAGGCTTTGGCATAGTCAATAAAGCAGAAATAGATGTTTTTTCTGGAACTCTGTTATTTTTTCGATGATCCACCAGATGTTGGCAATCTCTGGTTCCTCTGCCTTTTCTAAAACCAGCTTGAACATCCGGAAGTTCATGGTTCACGTACTATTGAAGCCTGGCTTGGAGAATTTTGAGCATGACTTTGCTAGCGTGTGAGATGAGTGCAATTGTGCGATAGTTTGAGCATTCTTTGGCATTGCCTTTCTTTGGGATTGGAATGAAAACTGACCTTTTCCAGTCCTGTGGTNTATTCCCATCTTTTGAGGAATTTTCCACAGTTTGTTGTGATCCACACAGTCAAAGGCTTTGGCATAGTCAATAAAGCAGAAATAGATGTTTTTTCTGGAACTCTGTTATTTTTTCGATGATCCACCAGATGTTGGCAATCTCTGGTTCCTCTGCCTTTTCTAAAACCAGCTTGAACATCCGGAAGTTCATGGTTCACGTACTATTGAAGCCTGGCTTGGAGAATTTTGAGCATGACTTTGCTAGCGTGTGAGATGAGTGCAATTGTGCGATAGTTTGAGCATTCTTTGGCATTGCCTTTCTTTGGGATTGGAATGAAAACTGACCTTTTCCAGTCCTGTGGTCATTGCTGAGTTTTCCACATTTGCTGGCATATTGAGTGCAGCACTTTCACAGCATCATCTTTTAGGATTTGAAATAGCTCAACTGGCATTCCATCACCTCCACTAGCTTTGTTGGTAGTGATGCTTTCTAAGGCCCACTTGACTTCACATTCCAGGATGTCTGGCTCTAGGTGAGTGATCACACCATCATGATTATCTGGGTCATGAAGATGGTTTTGTACAATTCTTCTGTGTATTCTTGCCACCTCTTCTTAATATCTTCTGCTTCTGTTAGGTCCATACCATTTCTGTCCTTTATTGTGCCCATCTTTGCATGAAATGTTCCCTTGGTATGTCAGATTTTCTTGAAGAGATCTCTGGCCTTTCCCATTCTGTTGTTTTCCTCTATTTCTTTGCACTGATCACTGAGGAAGGCTTTCTTATCTCTCCTTGCTATTCTTTTGGGACTCTGCATTCAAATGGATATATCTTTGCTTTTCTCCTTTGCCTTTAGCTTCTCTTCTTTTCTCAGCTATTTGTAAGGCCTCCTCAGACAACCATTTTGCTTTTTTGCATTTCTTTTTCTTAAGCATGGTCTTGATCCCTGTCTCCTGTGCAATGTCACAAATCTCCATCCATAGTTCTTCAGGCACTCTATTAATTCTAATCCCTTGAATCTATTTCTCACTTCCACTGAATAATTGTATGGGATTTGATTTAGGTCATACCTGAATGGTCTAGTGGTTTTCCCTACTTTCTTCAATTTAAGTCTGAATTTGGCAATAGACATCTTGTGGCCTAGCATGTAATTTATTCTGGGGAATGTTCCTTGTGCACTTGGAAGGAATGTATATTTTTCTGCTTTTGGATTACATGTTCTGTATATATATCTAGTAAGTTCATCTGGTCTGGTGTGTCATTTAAGGCCAGTGTTTCCTTATTAATTATATATGTGGATGACCTGTTCATTGATGTAAGTAGAGTGTTAAAGTGCCTAGTATTGGAAACCCGGATGGAGTCAAACAAAGATTAAAATGTTTGGGGGTTTTCTATAAATATGGAAATTTCTAGATGAAGAGAAGACTATTCTTGCAGGAAAGCTGTTTGTATTTCACTGCAGAGAAATTTCTGAATAATTTCATTTTTCATTGCCTGTGACAGAGGGACCCATATCCTAGGTCTTGCTGTAAAATAAGTTCTTTCACACACGCACACACATGCCCTAGTATTGTGTGTTACTGTTGACTTCTGTCTTTATGTCTATTAATATTTGCCTTTTGAATTAAAGTGCTCCTGTGTTGGGTACATCTCTAATTATTTCTTCTTTTTGGACTGATCCCTTGATTATTATATAATGTCCTTCTTTGGCTCTTGTAACAACCTTTGTTTTAATATTTGTTTTGTCTGATATAAGTATTTTACCCCTGCTTTTCTGTTGATTTCTTTCTGCATATAACACCTTTTTCTATCCTCTGATGTCAAATGAATCATTTTTTAAAAATTTATTTTTATTTTTGACTGCACTGGTCATCATTGCTTTGCATGGGCCTTTCTCTAGCTGCGACAAGGTGGCACTGTTCTGTTGTGGTGCTCAGGCCGCTCATGATGGCTTCTCGTGGTGGAGCACAGGCTCTAGGCAAGCGGGCTTCAGTTGTTGCAGCACGCAGGCTCAGGAGCTGTGTGCATAGTAGCTGTGTGCACAGGCTTAGTTTCTCTGAGGCATATGAAATCTTCCCAGACCAGGGATCAACTCCAAGTCCCCGGCACTGGCAGCCAAATTCTTATCCAGTGCACTATCAGGGAAGTCCCAAGTGAGTCTCTTATAGGCAGCATATATATGGTTCTTTTGTGTATACATTCAGTCACTGTGTCTTTTGATTGGAGCATTTAGTTCATTTACATTTAAAATAATTATTGATAGGTAAGGAAGATCCCATGGAGAAGGGAATGGCAACCTACTCCAATATTCTTGACTGGGGAATTCCAGAGACAGAGGAGCCTGGTGAGCTACAGTCCATGGGATCACAAAGAGATGCAACTGAGCACTACACACACACTCACACACACACAAACACACACATTGATAGGTAGGTATTACCATTTTGTTCATTGTTTTGGTAATTCTTTTGTTTATTCTTGCCTTCACTTCCCTTTTAGTGATTCTTTTTAGTGTTATTTGGATTTCTTTCTCTGTGTGTATCTGTTGTAGATTTTTGGGTTTTGGGTACCATTAGGTTTATACATAGATATAGACAACTCTGTCTATATATAATTAAGTGCTTTATCTCAATTTCAAATGCATTTTAACAAGTCTGAATATTTATTGTGCTCCCTTCATAATTACTGTTTTTCTCATATTTTGTGTCTAATTGCTTTGTGTATCCCTTAGCTGCTTATTGTGGCGATAGGTGATTTTAGTACTTTTCTCTTTTAGCCTTCCTACTAGCTTTCTATGTGGTTGATTTACTACCTTAACTATATGTTTACCTTTACCAATGAGTTTTCCCCCCCCATAATTTTCATGTTTCTAGCTTGATCTTTTCTTTTTCACTTAGAGAAGTCCCTTTAACCTTTCTTGTAAAGCTGCTTTGGTGGTACTGAACTCTTTTAGCTTTTGCCTATCTGAAAACTTTTAATCTATCAAATCCAAATGAAAGCCTTGCCAGGTAGAATATTCTTGGTTGTAGATTTTCCCTTTCATCACATTAACTGTATCTTGTCACTCTTTTCTGGCCTACAGAGTTTGTGCTGCCAAGTCAGCTTGATAGCCTTATGGGAGTTCCCTAGTACATAACTTGTTTCTTTTCCCTTGCTGCTTTTTATAAGATCTCTTTATCTTTGATTTTTGCAATTTTAATTACAGTATGCTTTGATGTGGTCCTCTTTGGGTTGATCCTGTTTGGGGCTCTCTCTGTGCTTCCTTGACTTGCATGTTTCATTCATTTCACAGGTTAGGGAAGCCTTTAGCTATTATGTCTTCAAATATGGTGTCTGCCACTTTCTCTGTCTTCTCTTTCTGGGACTCCTGTAAGGTAAATATTAGCGTGTGTGATGTTGTCCCAGAGGTCTTTTACACTGTCCCTATTTCTTTTTATATTTTGTATTTAGCTTGAGTGATTTCCACTACTCCCTTACAGCTTACTGATCTATTCCTCGGTATTACTTAATCTACTGTTGATTCCTTCTAGTGTATTTTTCATTTCAGTTACTGTATTTCCATCTGTTTAGTTCTTTATATTTTCTAACTCTTGCTTAAAAACATTTACTGCTCACTCTGTTCATCCATTCTTCTGCAGAGTTCCCTTTTTTGTTGCTATTCTGCCTGATTTTTTTTTAAATTGAAGTATAGTTGATTTACAGTGTTAATTTCTGCTGGACAGCAAAGTGATTCAGTTATACATATATATACATCCTCTTTTTATATTCTTTTCTGCTATGGCTTATCACAGGATAGTGAGTATAATTCCCTATGCTTTATAGTAAGACCTTATTTATTCATTCTTTGTCTGTTGAATGGGGGCTACATTCTGGGGAGGCTGTCTGGGGGGCCCGAAGTATCTCAGAGCTGGTGTTGTCCTCCTGGTTGGTGTGGCTGGGACCCAGTGGGTCCAGGACTGGTGCCAGCCTACCGGTGGGTTGAGCCAGGATCCAAGGTGTCTTGCTGTACTGGGCCCTAGGGGTCCCAGTTCTATATTACCTGTGTCCTGGTATGTAGGGCCAGGTCCTGGGCCCTCTGGTGGACAAGGCTAAGTCCATGGGTGGCTGTGGGCTTAGGGTGTTCTAATGTAACCTGCCCACTGGTAGGTGGTGCTGAGTCCCTGCCCACCTACTTGGTTGGCCTGAGGTAGTCCATTACTGGTGCCTATAGGCTGATGGGTGTACCCTAGGTCCCAAGGCGAATAAGCTACAGAGAGGATTACAAAATAGTGCTCACCAACACTAGTATGCATTTGGTAGGGCAAGCTCCCCCAGGTGGTTACTGCCAGTGTCTTGATCCCCAGGGTGAGGTCTAGTTGCCTTCTACCACCCTGGGAGACTCTCCAAGATTAACGGGTGGGCCGGACCCATGGTCCTTTCAGATTATTTCTTCTGCCCTAGATCGCACAGTGTATAAGATCTTGTGTGTGTCCTTTAAGAGTGGAGTCTATTTCTCACAGCTCCCAGGGTCTGCTGAAAACAAGCCCTGCTGGTCTTCAAAGCCAAATGTTCCAGTACTGTCTCACCAGTGCAGGACCCCTGTGCTGTGGAGCCCAGTGTGGGGCTCAGACTCCTCACTCCTTGGGTGAATCTCTGCAGCTGTAGTAATCTTCCCATTTGAGGGTTGCCTGCTAGGGGTACGGCTCTTGCTATAGCACAGCTCTGCCCATCCTACCTGTCTATTATGGTTTGTTCTGTATTATGTTTAGTTGTAGAGGTCTTTTCTGGTAGGTTCTGGCCTTTCTCATCCATAGTTTCTCTGTAAATAGCTGTAATTTTGCTGTGCCCATGAGAGGAGTTGAGCTTAGAGTTTTCCTAATCCACCAACTCTTATTTCTCTAAAATTTGATAGATGGAAATGACCTTGAAGACCTGTACATAGATGAAAATAATAGTAACAACCACGGTTTAAATGCATACCAAGTTCCAGAAAGTGTATTAAGCATTTTTAGAAATACCTTATCTAAATTTCTTATAATATCTATAGATGTGTTCTCATACTTTAGTTAAGGAAATTAGTGCTTAGAGATGTTACACAGTTTGCAGATTGCACCATGGTCTGTGTGGCTCCAAAGTCCCCATTCTTTCAACCATACTACTGTGAAGTGTTCTAAGTTTCTATGTGATTTACCCTATATAAACTAGCTGACATCTGAACAGCATAGAAGCCATGGTACTTCTTATTGTGCTTTACTAGCTGTATGACTTTAGGCAAATCACCTCATCTCTGTCTCAGCTGCCTCATCCGAAAATGGGGATAGTAATAATACTCTTTTAGGGCTGTGAGTAGTTTAAATGAATAATTATATGCCAGCTATTTAAAACCATACCTGGCACGAAGTAAGGACAAATGCTGCTACCACCATCATCATCACAGTTACCACTTTTCAAAAGGGAAATGGGATGCAATGTAATAAGCCTTAATAATAAATATTCTTAGAATGTAACACTAGGAACAACTGCTAAAGCCATGAACTCAAATTCATCAGTCAACAAGTACCCTTCATATTAGGGACTAAAGCACAAAGAGAAGCATGAGACAAGATCTTTACCTTTAGGTCATTCATCATCCAGGTGAAAAACAAAATGTAACTCACCTGAAGCACTTGAACACTGAATAGACTGGCACAGACTCAAGTGTGGTCATGATAAATGTGAGCTGCCTCAGTCAAAGACTTCCTGGAGGAGCTGGACTTGGGCGGGGCTTTGCAGAAGGGCAGGATCTGGAGTACAGGTATTCCAGGTGAGGGAAGCCACTCACCCGTGGAGTGAAGGCCAACCTAGTGGGGAGGAGCATGACTGGACTGAACAGAGAGTGAGCAGCAATATTGAGATTTAGGTTGAATTACCTTTGGAATGTGTCCTTCCAAAATCACAGAAAATTTTCTTTAATCCAGTCAGCTTTAAGCAAGAGAATATGTGGCTTGCAAAGTTATCATTTCTGTCTCTACTCTTTTGAAAACCTTTGGGAATGATCTGTTCTGACGTCCAGAGTAACACATCTCCTGTCCCTTCGGCACAGTGAGGAACTCTCAGCGGAAGCATATCCTGGCAGCCCATCAGATCATCCACAAGCACACAGAGGACATGCTCAAGACGCATTTTGTTGAGCACGGGCAGACATCAGACGCTGAGCTACTTGAGGGAGAAACTGAAAATGAGCAAAATACCTAAGGTGAGTTTGATTTTTCCTTTGGAAGGGAGCAGGAGGACAAGCAGCATCATTGAGCTCTGTGCTGTACTCTAACACTCATAATGTGGAGAATGAAGCACTCCCATTTAAATCGGTGCATTTCATGCATCTGTTTGACAGGCCTGAAGCAGTTACTGTCTGCCAAGGTTTCCACTACAAATTCAAGAAAAAAGCACCCTTGTGCTTTCTGTCTATGGCAGCCCAGACTGAAAGCGGGAATACAGCAGGGAAAATATTGATGCATTTCATCTCTGTTATGGAATCTGCTATTGAAACTGTTAGTTGATATGACAGCAGTTAGACTGTTTTGACCAAAAAACAGGACTCAAAATTATTTTTGTAGGTTTTGGTAGCAAATGACTATACTCTATCACAAATAAAGCTACAAAACATGTTTGTGTTATTTAAAACAAAAACCTTGTTCTCATGGAATTAGATGAGGTACCCCTGTCGCACTGAGCTGGCTGCTCAGCATGGCATCAGGCACAGCCTGCCCAATGCGAGCCCTGATGCCCTCTACAGTAGCCACAAGGCTGGGTCTTAGGTGCACCTAACATTCTTACTCACAAGATGAACACAGGCCATGTTTGGTATGATTTGAGTTTCAGTCTCCTCAGAAGGCCCAAAGGCCCCACAGCTTCCAACAGCATCAGGGGTCTCTCTTCCTGCGGGAGCTCTTGCTGAATCCACACAGAGGACCGTGTATCAAAATCCTTTAGTCCCCAGGTTACAAAGCTCAGGTGCAAGGAAAAGAGCTTCGCATTGGGTGGGTGCAGAAGCTGCCTTGGTTTACATGCCCTGGGACCAGTCTCTCTCATAATTCCATTGGCATAGTTTCCAGGGTCCCCCCAGTGGATCTGCCCAGTTACAAAAGTCAGCACACTCAGGAAACCTCAAAGTTATGGTTTCCTGTTAGGTATTAATAGTTTATTTAAAATCCCTCCCAGTCAGATGCTAGTTACTAATCAGGTCATTTTTATCTTTAGTAATGTTGCTTACATGTGTTCAGTTGCTCAGTGGTGTCCAACTCTTTGTGGCCCCATGGACCATAGCCCGCCAGGTTTCTCCATGGAATTTTCCAAGCAAGAATACTGGAGTGGGTTGGCATTTCCTCCTCCAGGGGATCTTCCTGACCCAGGTATCGAACCCACATCTCCTATGTCTCCTGCACTGGCAGGCAGATTCTTTACCACCAGCACTACCTGGGAAGCCCAGTGTTGCTTAGTGACGTAGTTGACACATATCCCACCGTATCAGATTACTGGAGAACAGAGCTACCCTCTAAAATTTCAGAGTAAAATTTTCATGAGAAGGGGTACAGAGTGAACCTTTACCTGTAACTTTTCCCTTAAGCCTCCCATGGTAAGAGGCACAGTGTTTGCTATTTTACCCTTGAAGGTGTGCTATCAGGTTAGGGAAGGCACTAAGGCTTAGGGAGCAATCTGAACCTGGCATCGAGGAGGTTTGGGTGTTGGCAGCCTACCACTAACTGTACAATCTTATACTTTCATTGAGGTTTCTTTAAGGTTTACACATGAACATATGACCAAGAGGCCTTCTGCAGGGAAATCTATTGGGACCTTAAATCTCAAAGAGGCTGATGGTAGGAAGGTTGAGATGAGGGAGCAGTGAAGAAAGACCAGAGAGAAAACAGATAAAGAATTCTTAAATACCAAACTATGGCTGTAAATTACAGGAGAAAATCCTTTGTTTTTCATTAATAATGAAATAACCTCTGAAATCACTGAAAATATAAACCATATATTTACATGTAATGTTACATCTATATAATAGCTATATAGTATAAATTCAAGAATCAAAGCATTTTGCCTAACTTATTATTGTGTTAAAAATCAGCCTTAGAAGTGCAATTCCTCCATTGGGTCCCTTGGATCTCTCCCTATCCAGTTGATGTTTGAGAGTGAGTGAAAGAATCTGAGCATGCACTGGGAAGAACTCAGCTATAAGGCATTGCCAGCCAGTACTCCAGATGGATGAAGGACTGAGTGCTTTGGTCTTGAAACAGTGATCTGGGCAGCATATCACAGCATCCTGTGGACATATAAAGAACCAGCTTTCTGGTGGAAGATAGGAGATGGTGAAAAGGAAAGTCGCTCAGTCGTGTCCGACTCTTTGCGAGTCCATGGACTATATAGTCCATGGAATTCTCCAGAGAGGTGATGAGGGCTGACTTAAGGCAATAATATAAATTATAACAGTGAGCCGAGACATACCACTGAGACAGGATGGTGGAGTAGGAGGACATGAGTTTACCTCTTCTTATGGAAACATCAAAATCACAACTAACTGCTGAAAATCCATCAGGAGAAAAATGTTGGAACCTATCAGAAAAGATACCCTGCATCCAAAGACAGGAAGCCGCAATGAGACGACTGGAGGGGTGCAATACAATCAAATCCTATACATGCCAGGTGGGTGACCCAGTAACTAGAAAATAATTTTACCATAGAAGCTCTCCTACATGAGTGAAAGATCTGAGCTCCATGTCAGGCTCCCTACCTTGGGGTCTGGCAGTGGGAGGAGGAGCCCCCGAAAATCTAGCTTCGAAGGCCAGCAAGATTTGATCAGAGAAATTCCACAGGATTGGGGGAAACAGAAACTACATGTGGAGTGTGCACTCAGGGTCTCATGTGACCCAAGGGAAAAGCGGTAACCTCTAAGAGACTGGGCCAGACTTATCTGCTAGTACTGGAAGGTCTCCTGCAGAGGCGGGGAGAAACTGTGGCACAGTGTGGGGACAAGAACACTGGCAGCAGTAATTCCGGGGAGTACTCACTGGTGTGAACCTCCTAGAGGCTGCCATTTTCTCACTGAGACCTGGCCCCCACAGTCTGTAGGTTTCAGTGTGGGTGCCTTGGGCCAAACAGCCAACAGGTCAGGAACAAAGCCCTACCTATCACCAGACATGCTACATATAAAAGGATGAAATTAGAACACTCTTAACACCATATACAAAAATAAACTCAAAAGAGATTAAAGCTCTAAATGTAAAGCCAGACACTATAAAACTCTTAGAGAAAACAAAGAATACTCTTTGGCATAAATTGCAACAAGATCTTTTTTGACACAACACTTAGAGTAATGAAAATAAAAATAAACAAATGAAACCTAATTAAAAGCTTTCGCACAGCAAAGGAAACCATAAATGAGACAGAAAGACATCCCTTAGAATGGAAGAAAATATTTGCAAATGAAGTAAGTGACAAAGGATTAACTTCCAAAATATACAAACAGTTCCCACAGCTCAGTATCAAAAGCACAAACAACACAATAAAAAAAATAAGGGAAGAAGGCCTAAATAGACATTTCTCCAAAGAAGATATCTAGATGGCCAATGGCTAAGAGGCACATGAAAAGATGCTCATTACTAATTATTAGAAAAATGCAAATCAAAGCTACAATGAGATTATCACCTCACACTAATCACAATGGCCACCATCAAGGAGCCTACAAACAGTAAATGCTGGAGAGGGTATGAAGAAAAGGGAAACCTCCTACATTGTTGGTAGGAATGTCAGTTGGTACAGCCACTATGGAAAACAGTATGGAAGTTCCTTAAAAAACTGAACATAGAGCTACTCTGTGATCCAATAATTCCACTCCTGGGCATACATCCAGAGAAAACCATGGTTCAAAAGGATACATTCACCAATGTTCATTAAAGCACTGTTTACAGTACTCAAGGCATGGAAGCAACCTAAATGTCCAGCAACAGATGAATGGATGAAGATGTGGTACATGTATACAATGGAATATTACTCAGCCATGAAAAGGAGTGAAATAATGCCATTTGTAGCAACCTGGAGATTATCATGTCAAGGGAAGTAAGTCAGACCAACAAATGATCATGGTATCACTTACATATGGGATCTTTTAAAAACAATTCAACTAAACTTATCTACAAAACAGAAATAGACTCACAGACTTAGAGAAAAAAATTATGGTTACCAGGGGGGAAGGCTGGGAGGGATAGATTAGGAGTTTGAGACTGACGTGTACACATTGCTATATTTAAAATAAAATGCCTTTCCCTGAGGGAAAAATATGTAGCAGGAGAAAGAAAAGTATGGTACTGGCAAAAAAAAAAAAGGAACTATAGATCAATGGAACTAGATAAAAAGCCCAGAAATAAACCTGCACCTGTGGTCAGTTAATCTACAGCAAAGGAGGCAAGAATATACAATGGAGAAAAAGCAGTCTCTCCTTTAAGTGGTGCTTACTGAACTGGACAGCTACATGTAAAAAATGAAATTAGAATATTCTTTAACACTATACACAAAAGTAAACTCAGAATACACTAAAGACCTAAATGTAAGGTCAGATACTGTAAAACTCAGAGGATAACACAGGCAGAATACTCAGACATAAATCATAGCAACAACTTTCAGTCCATCTCGAAGAATAATGGAAATAAAAACAAAAATGGATAAATGGGAAATTAAAGGCTTTTGCACAACAAAGGAAACCACAAACAAAACAAAAAGACAACCCACAGAATGGGAGAAAATATTTGCAAGCACTGTTACCAAAAGGGGTAAGTTTCCAAAATTTATAACCACCTCATGAAGCTCAATATCAAAAAAAACTCAAACAATCAAAAAATAAGTTATGCTTATCAGTGAGGAATGGTGGTGGGGGAGGGACAAACTGGGAGTTTGAGATTGACACACACACACACACACACTGCTGTATTAAAATAGGTAACCAACAAAGACCTATTGTATAGCACAGGGAATCTGCTCAGTACTCATAAAAACCTATGTGGGAAAAGAATCTGAGAAAGAATATTCAGTAACTTTGCTGTACACCTGAAATGTACACAACATTGTTAAGCAACTATACTCCAATATAAAATAAATTTAAATAGTAAGTCAGCCTTAATGTTAGAGTAGTCACCATTTCTACATGCAAATTTAATAAATTAATAATTATTCTCATAATAGGTGGCTGAAAAGCTGAGCAGTGCTTCCACAAGGTTTCTAAGACCAGAGGGACAAAAACTGGAGTCAAGGTTGAGACCCTAGTGAACGTCCTCTGTTTAGGCTGGGACTCTGCAAAGCTGTGCCCTAGTAGAAAGTGTCCATTAGAAGTAACCATCCTTGAATAGACTACGGTTTAGCTTCTAATCACCTGAATGATCCCCAAAACCATCAGTTGCACAAAATGAATATAAAAGATCCTTGATTCCTGTTGCCTCAAAGAAATTATCAGAAACAAAATTTAAATTCTCCTTGGAGAAAGTTGGCATCATCCTAGACCTGAATTTATTTTCAGAATTTTTCATGAATAATTTCCAAACAAAGATATACAGGTACATGAAGGGTATACAGGTACATGAAGGGTATACAGGTACAGGAAAGGTATACAGGTACAGGAAGGGTATACAGGTACAGGAAGGGTATACAGGTACAGGAAAGGTATACAGGTACAGGAAGGGTTTACAGGTACAGGAAGGGTTTACAGGTACAGGAAAGGTTTACAGGTACAGGAAAGGTATACAGGTACAGGAAGGGTTTACAGGTACAGGAAGAATATATAGGTACAGGAAAGGTATACAGGTACAGGAAGGGTTTACAGGTACAGAAAGAATATATAGGTACATGAAAACTTGCACAAGTAGCAGAAGGTACAGATTATAGAAACCTAAAGGGATCTAAAATTGGAATTATTAGACACAGACTTTAGAATAACTATGCTTACTGCAATACACTTCTAGCCTCAAGAATTGTGAGAAAATACATTTTTGTTGTTTAAATCACCCAGTGCGTGGTATTAGGTTATGGCAATTTGAGTCAAGACAGATTTTGGTACCAAGAGTGAAGCTGCTGTAATAATACCTAAATGTGTGGAAGCAACTTTGGAACTAGATAATGTGTAGAGATGGGAAGATTTTTGAGGTGCATGCTGAGAATATGGATGTTAAGGGCAATTCTGGCGAGGTCTTAGATGGAAATGTGGAATGTGTTACTGGAAACTGGAAACTTGGCTGAACGGTGTTCTAGTGTTTTGTGGAAGGTAGAACTTCTAAGCAATGAAACTGGATATTTAGCTGAGAAGATGTCTATGCAAAGTGTTGAAGGAGCAACTTGGTTCCTTCCGACTGCTTTTATGGTAAAATATGAAAGGAGAGAGATAAACTGGAGAAAGAATGGTTAAGCAAAAAAACAAGGATTTGTAGATTTGGAAAATTCTCAACCTAGCCATATTTCAAAAAGTGAGAAAGTCCATTCTGAAAAAGAATTCTAAGGGTATAGCTGAACAACTATCTAATAGAGTCTGTGGAATTGTAAGAGCAAGAACACTGCCAGTGTGAAATGAAGGAATGGATACACTATGAAATGAAGGAAGGCTGTCAGGCTTGTTCAGTTTGACAGGATTATACGACAGAGCCATTATGCTGCAAATGTGCACCATTATTTAAGGAGAGAGAAAACTACAGAGCCATTATGCTGCAAATGTGCACCATTATTTAAGGAGAGAGAAAACTAATGCTGAAAGCGATTCAGAGCTTGTCTACCAGTGTTTCAGTTTCAGCAGGTCAGATGGCCTCTGCCCAGAACTGAAGGACAGGACTGCCTATGGCACCCTACCTGGATCTCCAAAGTGGCCATGGAGATGGGGTCCACCAGAGCTGGAGGGGTGGCCCACTCCTAGAGCCATGGANAGAGCTTGTCAACCAGTGTTTCAGTTTCAGCAGGGCAGATGGCCTCTGCCCAGAACTGAAGGACAGGACTGCCTATGGCACCCTACCTGGATCTCCAAAGTGGCCATGGAGATGGGGTCCACCAGAGCTGGAGGGGTGGCCCACTCCTAGAGCCATGGAGAAATGCTGCCATCCCAGTGGACCTAGTAGGCAGGACATTGCACCAAAGGGAATTAAGCTCAAGCTTTAAGACCCAATAGAATTTGTCTAGCTAAGCCTTGGACTTGCTTGGGAGCCATTATTCCTTTCCTCCTTCTGATTCTCCCTTTTGGAATGGGACTATCTTTCCTATGCCTGTCCCACCAATGTATTTTGGAAGTGCATAATGTATCTGGTTCACAGCTGGAGAGGAATATTGCCTCTGGAAGAATCATACCTTAGAGTCTCCTCCATTTCTGATTTAGATGACAATTTGGATTTCAGACCTTAGAATTGGTGCCTGAATGAGTTAAGACTCTGGGGGCTGTTGAGGTGGAATGAATGTATCCTGCATGTGAGAAGAACATGATTTTGGGAGGCTTTGGTGGAATGCAATACAGTGAACTGTGTTCTCTCCAAATTCGTATGTTGAAGCCCTAACCTCCTATATGATGTCATTTGGAAATGAGGACTGTGAGATAGAATTAGATGGGACATAGCAAGAAGGCAGCCATCTACAAGCCATGAAGAGAGTTCTCCCCAGAAATTGGTCATGCTGGCTGATCTTGGACTTCAACCCTCCAGAACTGTGAGAAAATAAATTTCTAATAACTAAAACAATCTTGAGAAGAATAAAGCTGGAGGTATCATTCACCCTGATTTCAAACTATACTACAGGGCTACAGTAATCAAAACTGTATAGTACTGGCACAAAAATAGACAAATAAAGAAAAGAACAGAGACCCTGTAAATCTACACTTATATGGGCAATTAAACTACAACAAAGGAGGCAAGAATATACAATGGGGAAAATGCAGCTTTTTCAATAAATGGTGTTGGGGAAACAAGACAGCTACACGGAAAAGAAACTGGACTACTTCCTCACACCATGCACAAAAATAAATATAAAGAACTGAAACCATAAAACTTCTAGAAGAAAACATAAGCAGGATGCTCTTTGACACTGACCTTCATTTTATATACATATAAAGAGAGAGAGAGAGGCGCAAGGGAACCAAAGCAAAAATAAATAGGACCACATCAAATTAAAAATCTTTTCATCAGTTAAAGAAATGATCAACAAAATGAAAAGGCTACATACTGAATGGGCGAAGACATTTGCAAATTTATACATATTTGCCAGACATTTGCAAGTTTATAAATATATATATTTATGTATATATAAGGGGTTAATATCCAATACATATGAAGAACTCACATACCTTCAAACAAAATGTAATAGAGGATCTGAGTAGACTTTCCAAAAAAGACACACAGATGGCCAACAGGCACATGAAAAGATCCTCAACATCAATAATCAGAGAAATGCAAATCAAAACCACAGTGAGATATCATTTCATATCTCACATTTGTCAGAATGGCTATTATAAAAAAGACCACAAATAACAAGTGTTGGAGAGGTTGTAGAGAAAAGAGAAGCTCGTGCCCTGTCAGCAAAAATGTCAGTTGGTACAGCCACTATGGAAAAGGGTATGGAGATTCCTCAAAAAATTAAAAATAGACCACTGTATGATCCAGCAATTCCATTGCTGGTATTTATCTAAAGAAAATGAAAACAATAATTAGGAAAGGTATGTGTACCCCTATTTTCATAGCAGCATTATTTACAGTTGTTAAGATATAAAAGTAACATAAATACTCATTAGTAAATGAATGGATAAAGATGTGGCAAATATACACAGTGGAATATTATTTATAAGAAAAAAGGAAACGTTGCCATTTGTGACAACGTGGATGGAACCAGAGACTATTGTGCTAAGTGAAATAAATCAGACAGAGAAAGACAAATACTCTCTGATTTCACTTACATGTGAGATCTAAAAAACAAAAGGAAACAGAAAATATAACCATACAGAAATAGTGTCATAGCTATAGAGACAAACAGGTGGTTTCCATGGTTTCCAGAAGGGAAGGGGTGGGTGGGAGAGAGAAATAGGTGAGGGAGATAAGAGATACAAACTTCTAGCTGCAAAATAAATGAGTCACAGGTATGAAATATACAGTTTGGAGAATATAGTCAATAACTATGTTATATCTTTGCATGGCAACAGATCATAACCAGACTTATCATTGCTGATCATTTTCACATTATAGAAAAATTGAATCACTTTGTTATGTAACTGGAACTAACATAATTTTGTAGGTCAAGTATACTTTAAAAACAAACTCAGAAAAAGAGATCAGATTTGTGGTTACCAGAGGTGTTAGGAGGAAAAGGGGAAATTAGACAAATGCAATCAAAAGGTATAAACTTTCAGTTATAAGATAAATAAGTACCAGGGATGAAATAAACATGATAAATATAGTCAACATTGCTGTTTGTTACATATGAAAATTTTTAAGAGAGTAAATACTAAGGGTTCTCATTTAAAAAAGAAAAGAAAAAGGAAATACGTTTNCAAGAAAGCTTGGTGTGTTACAGTGCACTGGGTCGCAAAGAGTCAGACATGACTGAACGACTGAACAACATGATTCTAGGAAATGTTAATCTGTATCAGAGACTGATATACTGAGCAGAGGGAAAAAAAACATTTAAAAATGGGAGATTTGAGATACATAGTTAAGAAATTTAAATGGGCATTTAGAATAATATACCCAACAATTCCAGGATGCATATTATTTTTAAGCACACATAGAACATTTGCAAAAACTGATTATATTCTGTGTCATAAAACAAGTATCAACCATTTCAAAGAGTTGAAATCATGCCTGTGTGTCCTCTGATTTTAAAAAAAAAAAAGGCAATGAAACTAGAAATCAATGATAATTGTAATATGTTTGGAAATTAAATGCAAATGTAAATAATCTGTTCAAAGGAAGTATCATAACAGAAACTAGAAAATATTTTGAGCTGAAAAATGACAAAAATGCATCCAAATTGTGAAATGCTGCTGATGTGATGCTTAGAAGGAAATTTGTAGGCTTAGAAGCATTTATTAGAACAGAAAAAATGAAAATAAGATTAAGTATCCTTTTTTAGAAGTGAAAAAGAAATTAGATGCAAAAAAAAGTAAAAAGGAAATTAAATTAACAGAAATTAAAACAGAAAATAGACATCTTCCGATGCTGGGAAGGATATAGTAGGTAGCTGCAACAATTAGAAAAAATAATTGATATATTGTAAGTGTCATTTTTAAACAGGGAAGAGCTGTGGAAATAAAGGGGACTCAATGAACTAAAGGATAGACAGGAAAGACTTCTTCCTAAGTGATCTACGATCACTGGCCTTTTCCCCCTCAGGGCATTGGTAACATCTCAGCACAAGACTTTACTAGGGGAAACAGAAACCAGCAAGGCTTTTAGAGTTTATGGTGGGGGGTAGGGGGTATGGATTGGAATCTAGAGGACCCCCAAATGTAAGACCAATTTTTCCCCAGAGCTTTAGGGTTTTGGTAGACAACTCTTTTACTAATGGAAAAATGTTTGAATCTATCATGTGTTATTTACCTAGCTGTGTTAATGTGATCCTCACTCAGTCTTGAGGATTTAATCATTGTTGAATCCATGTTCCATGATTTCTTTGGTCAGAAATAGCGGAATATCTTAAATTGCCCTACGACTCTGATGTTCAATGGCTTAACAACAGTAACACTGTAGTGTGATTTTTTTTTTTAACTCAAAACAAGATTAAGATTTTTCTAAGTAAGAAAGCAACCCTCAACCACTATCATGGAATACTGAGTGACTTTGGAATCAGCTTTTGCTGCAGACTTGGTAATATTTTTTTAATGAATCCAACCTAAAATTACAAAGTAACACAGAGCTTATATCCAAAATTTATACTATGGTAAAGTCATCTCAGTGGCAACTAACAGTGTCTGAATCACAAATAATGGTAATCTACTTTATATACTTCCCCTGCTGCCAAAGCTAAAAAAATAAGAAGGTCTCCATTCCCATGCATATTTGCAGTGAATGTATTTTCTGAACTTAAACCATAATTCCAGGAATACTTTTTGGACCTTGAAACAAGTGCAAAGAAAATTTCCATATTCAAAGTTTTTTAAGTGTGCAATNACAAATAATGGTAATCTACTTTATATACTTCCCCTGCTGCCAAAGCTAAAAAAATAAGAAGGTCTCCATTCCCATGCATATTTGCAGTGAATGTATTTTCTGAACTTAAACCATAATTCCAGGAATACTTTTTGGACCTTGAAACAAGTGCAAAGAAAATTTCCATATTCAAAGTTTTTTAAGTGTGCAATGGAAGCATGTCCACCTAACCTTCAATTGGAAGTGATTAATCTACATTGTAATGATGTGCTGCTGTTGCTGCTAAGTCGCTTCAGTCGTGTCCGACTCTGTGCGACCCCATAGACGGCAGCCCAACAGGCTCCCCCGTCCCTGGGATTCTCCAGGCAAGAACACTGGAGTGGGTTGCCATTTCCTTCTCCAATGCATGAAAGTGAAAAGTGAAAGGGAAGTCGCTCAGTCGTGTCCAACTCCTAGCGACCCCATGGATTGCTGCCCACCAGGCTCCTCTATCCATGAGATTTTCCAGGCAAGAGTACTGCAGCAGGGTGCCATCGCCTACTCCTAGTGATGTGCTAAAAGGCATTAAATATCAAGAGAAGAAGTTATTGGAATTCTGTAGGTGCCTTCTAAGCAATAAATATGCACAGCTAAAAGTATATCCTTGGGGCTTCCCTGGTGGCTCAGTGATAAGGAATCTGCCTGCTGATGTAGGAGACACGGGTTCAGTCTCTGATCCTGGAAGATAAAGCCCATACACAATGATTGAGCCTGTACTCTAGAGTCTGGGAGCCAAAACTGCTGAGGCCACATGCCACAACTATTTAAGCCCGCACACTCTAGAGCCTGTTCTCCTCAACGAGAAGCCATCGCGATGAGAAACTCGCACACTGAAAGCAGAGTAGCCCTTGCTCTGAAACTAGAGAAAAGCCCACACAGCAGTGAAGACCCTGCACAGTCAAAAAGAAATCAACAATATTTCTTGTAAAAAAGCATATGTTTATGGATTGAGATCAGTATTGCCAGCACCTATCTGTGAAAGACTTCTGAAGTTGATTTACACGTTGTGTTAATTTCAGGTACACAGCAAAAAGATTTGGTTTTAAAATTGTTTTCCATTATATGTTATTGCAAGCTACTGAATATAGTTCCCTGGCTATACAGTAAGTCCTTGTTGTTTATTTATACATGGTAGTGTGTATCTATTAATCACACATTCCTAATTTATCCCTCCTTTGCCCCTTTCCTCTTTGGTTAAGTTTCTTTCCTGTGTCAGTGAGTCTGTTCCTGTTTTGTAAATAAGTTCGTTTGTACTGTTTATTAGATTCCACATATAAATGATACCATATATTTGTCTAAAAAACATTTTCAAAACTGAAATAGGGGAAAGTCTCATTGCCTGTCACCATTAACAGATGATCATCTGCAGTCAGTTTTAATATGTGAACCCCAATTAATCAAAATGGTGTTCCCTAAATAAGAGTTTCATTCTTTTCTTCAGGAGACTTGTATTGCAAAAAAAAAAAGAAAAACCTGTAGTCAGATATTATTACTATCTTTTGAGTTTTATCAATGAATTTGTTTTCTTTCTTGTTATTTTAGTACCTACATAATATGCGCACTTTTGTATTTTGGCCCATAAAGTATAAAATATTTACCATCAGGCCCTTTGAAGAAAAAGTCTGTTAATTCCTATTCTACAGCAGATAAAAAGAATGAAGAACTAAATATAAACACATGGATGAATCTCAAAAATATAATAAGAATTGAAAAAAGCCAAATTAATAAAAATCTACAGTATGAGACTATATCAAGGTCAAAATCAGCACTAAACTACTGTATTACAGAATAGTGATTATTTTTAGAGGGTAATGAGAGGGTTGTGATTGGGACTAAGTAGGAGCTTATGGGATTTCTTGACCTGGGTGATATCTACAGAGATTAGTAGTACACATTTATTCATTAAGTTGCACATTGATTTTTTTTATACTTTCCTTTATGTGTCATATTCTGTAGTTAAAAGTTAGAAATATCTATGTGTATATACAAACATGTGCATAGATGTCTTATGCCTGCATATACACAGAATAATCCTGGAAAGATCAACAAGTTCTCGGTAAGCAGCTATTGCTGGGCATGTAAACTGAGGACTAGAGGTCAGACTGAAGGGAAAGAGGCTTACTTTCCTCACATTTCTGTCCTCTTGTAGTCTCAACTTTTTTTTTTTTACAATGTGTATGTATTAATTTTTCAGTTATAACCCAGTTAATATAAAGTGTTTTTAAGTGCTAGAGTTTAGAAACTGAGACCCTGTGAGTTAGGAACTGTTTGGATCATAGGCCCCAAAAGCAGCAGAACTGAGCTATGTCTAGGCTCTGTGATTGTATCAAGTGATTTTTCGGATGTGTTGATCTGATAATGGTTGTTTCTAGAAAGATGACATAATCATAAACATTTGTGTGTGCATTNACCCAGTTAATATAAAGTGTTTTTAAGTGCTAGAGTTTAGAAACTGAGACCCTGTGAGTTAGGAACTGTTGGATCATAGGCCCCAAAAGCAGCAGAACTGAGCTGTGTCTAGGCTCTGTGATTGTATCAAGTGATTTTTCGGATGCGTTGATCTGATAATGGTTGTTTCTAGAAAGATGACATAATCATAAACATTTGTGTGTGCGTTTTTTTTACAGACTATGATCTTTTTAAAGAGAAGCTGTACAAATCACCGTCGTAGAGAATTCCAGTTGTCTGCCCTTCTTCCGAGATGTGCAGCTCTTAGGCCTTGTCAGTGTGTGATGCATGAGGAAACAGGTTTCTTTTCTTTAAACGCCCAATGATTTAAAGTGGTTTTCAGTAATAACAATCAAATGAAGGAGGTTTGTTCTCTCTGGTATTTCCTAGATGTTCTACTTAAAGAGAAAATTTTCTCATGTCTCATTTCAACATTTTGTTCACTACAAACATATACTGGCTTGTTGAGTCAAATATAAATTTAAAAAAATGTTACTGAATATTTCTTAAGTGGTTTTGGTTTGCTGTTCAGAGTGCATTGGCATTATCTGTTTAGGTTGAAAATATGCAATCCCCATGGCCCAGCATTTCACTGTCCAGTAGAAATGCAGCGTATGTACACTAACAGGTGTGACAAGACTGCTGTAGCAGTACTGTTAGTGCTGGCCCAGAACTGGAAATCCAAACATCTGGCTACAGAGAAACAGAAAAATAAGCCCTAGGATATCCATGCGATGTCACGTCAAGTTACCATTGAGCTGTAGCTCTGAGAAGTATGTTCATGAAACACCCGTGGAGAGGGTGCGGCTGGAGAGCTATCTGCCCATCCCACATGCTGACAAGAGTCGGGGTTGGATGGGTCTCTCCTCATTTAAAGATCAAAAAACAGGAAAAACAGGGACTTCCCTGGTGCTCCAGTGACTAAGACTCTGCATGCCCAGCGCAGGAGGGCTGGGGTTTGATCCCTGGTCAGGGAACTAGATCCCACATGCCACAAATAAAGATCCAGTGTGCCACAACTAAAGCCAAATGGATGATTAATATATTAAAAAAAATAAAATAGGAAAAATAATAAAAACCCAAAAGCATCAACAAAAAAATCAACATAGGACTCATGTAAAGAGCTTACAAAAGAAAGCGTATGTTATGTGAACACAGAATAAAAGCCTACCTTAGAAAATATCTTACTATGGAAACAATAAAAGCTTCAGACTATCTGTTTGGTGTTTTTAATAGGATGCAAAAAGAAATGGCCCCTTAGAAAACTGAAGCAGGGATTAATAAGAACAGAGGTTAGCCCTGAATGACCAATCCTACAAGCAACTAGAATTCTTTTTTTTTTTTTAGAATTCTTATAATAAAAGTTTTTCTGAGCTGAAAAAAACACCTGATCATACCAACCTGAAAGAGTTTTACCTTATCCAAGGAAAACTACGACTGGGGCAACATTTTTATATTTTTGTTTTGTTTGCCTTGAGGATCACTGATCAACAGAAAAGTAGGACAATTAAGCGGCAATTGAATTTTATTTTGTTCCTTTAAAAATGCTAACCCAGGGTCTTTCCTGGTAGTCCTGTGGCTAAGACTCCACACTCCCAATGCAGGGAGCCTGAGTTCAATTCCTGGTCAGGGAACTAGATCCCACATGCCAAAACTAAGAGGTACACATGCCACAAAGCAAGATTCCACATGTCGCAACTAAGACCTGGTGCAGCCAAAAAAAAATAATAATAATGCTAACATTAACTAGGTAAAGGTATTATTCACTTTTGAAATGAAAAATCAGGAAAACAAAATGAGAATACATGAGTTGGATGATGGCAAAGAAGGTGGGAAGAAGACTGTGGTACAGCAGGGAACATGACTTTTGGTCAAGAGCCAGTTAGTAACTTTTTAGACTTTGCAGGGAAGATGGTCTCTGTTGCAACTACTCAATTGCCATTTTAGGACACAAAAGGGTAACAAATGAACATTGCTGTGTTCCAAAAATAAGCTTTTTATACAAAAATTGGCAGGCCAGATTTGGTCCCTGAGCCATAATTTGCCCATCTCTGCTATACCACAGTGAACTGTAAAATCAATACCTACTTTAATAAAGGATTTAAAACAGCTTATAATAAAGAACATAAAATGAAACTTCAGTTCAGTAGCTCAGTCATGTCCGACTCTTTGCAACCCCATGAATCGCAGCACGCCAGGCCTCCCTGTCCATCACCATCTCCAGAGTTCATGCAAACTTACATCCATTGAGTCAGTGATGCCATCCAGCCATCTCATCCTCTGTCGTCCCCTTCTCCTCCTGCCCCNAGTTCTAACTGTTGCCTCCTGACCTGCATATAGGTTTCTCAAGAGGCAGGTCAGGTGGTCTGGTATTTCTATCTCTTTCAGAATTAATTTACAATAGAATATTTTCTAAAAACTCTTGTTATCCTTATATTATTATCTTCTAAACTAAGCTTTGTGTTTAGACAAGAAAAAAACTATAAGATATTACAAAATTATCATTAGCTAATTGAAATTTACTAAAAATGGAAAGCTTTTTCCTGATGCTGGCAGCTCTATTTTTAATGACTTGAGTTGAAACACCTCCACCTTAGTCATTGCTCTTGGAAACAATATATCCTGGGTGATGAGCAAAATTTGTGTTTAAAGCCCTGTGATCATGACAGCTGGAGCCATGAAATAGGTTAGGGGTTAGTGGGTTAGTGCTACACTAGTACAGTCAGTAGTAATGTACAATCACAACAGACTAATTTCTGAGGTAGGAAATGGTTTTTGCATGAAAGCATAATTAGTTACAGTGAATCCATGTGCTTTTTGACAAAGGCATTGCCTCTCTTCAAAATGCTTAAAAATAGGCAAGGTACAGTCAAAGGAAGAAGTTTGAAGTGTGACTAAAGGATCTTTTTGGGATGAGAAACTGTTGGCACAAAATTGTTGGGGAGTCCAAATTCCTGAAGCGCAGAGCTCTCAGACAAATTGAATTCTGAGTTTATGTTAGTTTAGGGCAGCTCCCACTACTAACTCTCATCCCTCTCCTCGATTCTAGATCCTGGTACCCACCTGGGAGTAGAGTTGCATCTACTAAGGCTTGGAGTGCTTTTATGCAGCAAGCATACATGGAAAGTAGCCCAGTAGATTTCAGTCTCTAACCCATCAGATGCCTTTCTCCATCTCACTTGAAGAAGAGTGAGAGAGAATACAGATATGCTGTCCTAAGTGGGGAAGGCGGAGGAGTTGAGTGCCCCACGTTCTGTAGAATCTTAAAGTGTTGACAGTAAGGGATCCCCCACTACCAGACAACAGAAGAATTTCCCAGAAAACTAAAACCATTGAAGGAGGTATCTTTTATTCAGTTCAGTTGCTCAGTCGTATCCAACTCTGTGACCTCATGCGCTGCAGCATGCCAGACTTCCCTGTGCTTCACCATCTCCTGGAGCTTGCTCAAACTCATGTCCATCGAGTTGGTGAGGTCATCAAATCATCTCATCTTCAGTCATCCCTTTCTCCTGCCTTCTATCTTTCCCAGCATAGGGTTTTTCTAAGGAGTCAGTTCTTTGCATTAGGTGGCTAAAGTATTGGAGCTTCAGCTTCAGCACCAGCCCTTCCAATGAATATTCAGGACTGATTTCCTTTAAGATTGCCTGGTTTGATCTTGTAGTCTAAGGGACTCTCAAGAGTCTTCTCCAACATCACACTTCAAAAGCATCAATTCTTCAGTGCTCAGCTTTCTTTATAGTCCAACTCTGACATCCATACATGACTACTGAAAAAAACCATAGCTTTGACTAGACGGAACTTTGTCAGCAAAGTAATGCTTTTTAATATGCTGTCTAGGTTGGTCATAGCTTTTCTTTCAAGGAGCAAGTTTGTCTTTTAATTTTATGGCTGCAGTCATCATCTGCAGTGATTTTGGAGCCCAAGAAGATAAAATCTTTTATTGTAGGTATCAAATATTAAGAAAACTGGGAACAAGGGCCAGTTCTCAACTGTGGCTGCATGTTAAAATCATGTAAATCCTTTAAAAAATTGGCTCTTCAGCCTCTCTCTAGACCATTTAAGAGAGATCTTTAGAAAAGGAACAAGTTGGGGTATCTTTAAAAAAAAAATCTTTCTAAGTGATCTGATGTGCATTCAAGGTTTACAGTTGGAAAAGACTTTACCAAAGACAATGTCTCTCTCCAAGCATTTACCATTCAGAGAGATTTACCACGGAAGACATGTCTTCAGTACAGGTTTCAGTGATATTTTGAAGGGGAGGGCAGGAGCTGTATCTCATATGTTCATCTGTTTATATCCTGGTGCCTGGCACAATCTCTGGCGCATTACTAATCTCTCAATAAGCATTTATTGCATGAAGTTCTACATACCTAAGGTTTGTGAGTATTAGGTCTTGAAAGTCACTCAGTTGTGTCTGACTCTGCGACACCATGGACTATACAGTCCATGGAATTCTCTAGGCCAGAATACTGGCATGGGTAGCCTTTCCCTTTCTAGGGGATTTTCCCAACACAGGGATCAAACCCAGGTCTCCCGTATTGCAGGCAGATTCTTTACCAGCTGAGCCACAAGGGAAGCCCAGGAATACTGGAGTAAGTAGCTTATCCCTCCTCCAGTGGATATTCCTGACCCAGGAATCAAACCGGGATCTCCTGCATTGCAAGCAGGTTCTTTACCAACTGAGTGATCAGGGAAGCCCAAAGCAAACATTTGTGTGGTTTTGGAAAGCATTTATGATGTCTTGGTATTTTATGGTATGAGTTTTTAAGAACATAATTCTAATTTATAACATTAATTTCAAGTAAATAATATTTAACTTTTTATGATTCAACTGCTGAATATTATCAAGAAATCAGGAAAGTCATAAAAGGAGTAAGGGATCTCTGTATTATATCCTGAAAGGGACTTATCCCATTTATCCTTGCACAAACAGCATTCAACAACCTGATAAACCTCCAACAGAGGATTTAGAGAAGATGCAGAGATAGTCTCACTGTTTTTACTTTAAATAAAGGTTAAGTATATTATATTAAAACAATTACAGTCAGCTCCCAATTATGACAGAAGAGATCAGCAATCCACTTTACTAAAACAAAAGTATATAACTGGACAAAACTGTCAAAAGCACCTATTTTAGGGTGATAGAAATCTACCAAAGATGGACAAGAAATTGAAAACCTGCTGAAGATCCAAGTAAGAATAGCTTAAGTCTAGTACCCACCCCCCCCCACCCAACCCCTCACCTAGCTCAGTTAGCAAAATGGTAGTCTTCTAACCCAGTAGCTTTTGGTGCCAGACTTGGAAGGCTTAGATTTAGGATAGGCAGTGGGGGTGAAATCTTGTGACTTCATATGAAAATTAGTGAACTTGCTTAGAAACGAACAGGGAAAACCCACAGCTGTGTTAGCCCAAAGACGTAGTCTCAGTTGGGATGAGTAGCAGACCAACCAGAAATTAAATGAAAGAAATCACAGAAGGGTTAAGATGAGTTCTCCATGAATCATTAGGTATCTGGGAATACTGAAAATTAATCCAGATGTGGGAAAGAATTGAAAAACAGAAGACCACAACCCTGGTGGGACAAATAGAAAGCAAAAAACAAAGTAGTACACCTAAACTCAACCATTGTTTAGTCACCGAGTCGTGTCCAGCTCTTTTATGACCCCGTGGACTGTGTAGCCCACCAGGCTTCTCTGTCCACAGTATTTCCCAGGCAAGAATACTGGAATGGGTTGCCATTTCCCTCTCCAGGGGTTCTTCCCGTCCCAGGGATCAAATGTGCGTCTTCTGCATTTCAGGCGGATTCTTTACAGCTGAGCCACCAGGGAAACCCAAACTCAGCTATAACATGCATTAAATACAAGTGGATTAAGCACTCCAAATAAAAAGCACACACTGTCAAAATGGGTTTTTTAAAAAAAGAAATGCAAAAACCAAACTATTTGATACTTATAAGGGAACTTTAAGTATAAAAAGAAAAATAATTAGAGTAAATAGATGGAAGAAGTATACCAGGAACACATTTAGCATAGGGAAATCAGAGAGGCTCTATTCTTCTGGTTGGTAAAGATATCTTCAAGGCAAGGAATATTAACAAAGATTTAATAAGATGTTTTATAATGATAAAAGGATAATTCATCAAGAAAAGCAGTCTTAATTANTTAGAGTAAATAGATGGAAGAAGTATACCAGGAACACATTTAGCATAGGGAAATCAGAGAGGCTCTATTCTTCTGGTTGGTAAAGATATCTTCAAGGCAAGGAATATTAACAAAGATTTAATAAGATGTTTTATAATGATAAAAGGATCAATTCATCAAGAAAAGCAGTCTTAATTATTTATGCTTCTAATAACTGAGCTTCAAAACTCATGAAGCAAAGCTGACACAAGAAAAAGACAAATGTAAAATCACAGTTGGAAATTTAATAGCTTTTTCTCAACAGATGACAGAATAATTAGATAAGGAATCAATAAAATTATGAAAGATTTGAAAACACTGTCCACCATCTTGATCTAATACTAATCAGAACACTACACCCAACCATGAAGGCTATATTCTTTCAAATGTACATAGGGCATTTACCAAGATGAGCCATAAAACAAGTCTCAATAAAGGTCCAAAGAGTGACAGCTTATGGAATGTTCTCTGACTGCAGAAATAATTAAATTAGAAATCAGGAGCCCTGAAAAATTGTTTTAAAATCCCCCAAACATTTGGAAGTTAAATAATACATTTCTAATATTTGGTTCAGAGAACTCACACTGGAAATGAGAAAATACTTCGACCTTAATGCTTGAGAAAATACAACTTTGGGTTTTATGGGATGCAGCTAAAGCAGTGCTTAGAAATGTACAACTTTATATACTCATATTAGAAAAGAAGTTTAAAACCCAATTANAAATCAAGTGTTAGACAAGAGCCCTCTTTCGGGCCCTGGAATGGGTCCCCCTTCCTGCAACAATTCCATATATATTTAATATTCAATTATTTCATTATTGTCAAAATATAATTTATCTATATTATGACATCTACCATCACTGTGTAAGTTTTAAAAATTGAAATTTAAGAGGTTCTACTCATTTGAGTATTAATTAATTTAGTAATAAATCAAAAGTAGATTTTAATGATGTTGATTATGAGGACTACGCCATTTCTTCTACGGGATTCTTGCCCACAGTAGTAGATGCAGTGGTCATCTGAATTAAACCCATTCCTGTCCATTTTATTTCACTGATTCCTAAGATGTAGATGTTTATTCTTACCATCTCCTGCTTGACCATGTATAATTTTCCTTGATTCATGGATCTGACATTCCAGGTTCCTATGCAACACTGTTCTTTGCAGCATCAGATTTTACTTTCATCACCATCAAAGGTTTTGCATTCATTGTCAGCAAATCTGGAAGACACAGCAGTGGCCACAGGACTGGAAAAGGTCAATCTTCATCCCAATCCCCAAATAAAGTGCTAACCATCCAACAGCTGCACTCATCTTCCATGCTAGTAAGGTCATGCTTAAAATCTTGCATACTAGGCTTCAGCATTATGTGAACCAAGAACTTCCAGACATCCAAGCTGGGTTTAGAAAAGGAAGAGGAACTAGAGATCAAACTGCCAACATTTGGTGGGTTATAGAGGAAAACAAGGGAATTTCAGAAAAACATCTACCTCTGCTTCATTGACTACAGTAAAGCTTCTGACTGTCTGGATCATGATAAACTGTGGAAAGCTCTTAGAGAGATGGGAATACCAGACCATCTGA
Source organism: Neotragus moschatus (assembly GCA_006410615.1). NCBI lineage: Eukaryota > Metazoa > Chordata > Mammalia > Artiodactyla > Bovidae > Neotragus > Neotragus moschatus. Next base: position 378,343 of record SJYA01000194.1, read on the forward strand.
CCTGTCTCCTGAGAAACCTGTATGCAGGTCAAGAAGCAACAGTTAGAACCCTGTATGGAACAACTGATTGGTTCAAGATAGAGAAAGGAGTACTATGGGGCTGTCAGCTGTCACCTGTTTGTTTAATCTATTCACTGAGCACATCATAAGAAATGCCAGGTTGGATGAGTTACAAGCTGGAATCAAGAGAGGCGGGAAAAACATCAACACCTCAGATATGCAGATGATACCACTCTAATGGCAGAAAGCAAAGAGGAACTAAAGAGCCTCTGGATGAGGGTGAAGGAAGAGAGTGAAAGAGATGGCTTAAGACTAATTATTAAAAAAAAAACTAAGATCATAGCATCTGGTCCCATTACTGCATGGCAAATAGGAGGGGAAAAGGTGGAAGTAGTGACAGATTTCCGCTTCTTGGGCTCCAAAATCACTGCGGATGGTGACTGCAGCCATGAAATCAGAAGGCGATTTCTTCTTGGCAGGAAGGCGATGACAAACCTAGATAATGTGTTGAAAAGCAGAGACATTACTCTGCCAACAAAGATCCATATAGTCAAGGCGATAGTTTTCCCAGTGATCGTATATGGTAGTGAGAGCTGGAGCCAAAGAAGGCAGAACACCAAAGCACTGATGCCTTCAAACTGTGGCATTGGAGAAGACTCCTGAAAGTCCCTTGGACAGGAAGATCAATCCAGTCAATCTTAAGGGAGATCAACCCTGACTATTCACTGAAAGGACTTATGCTGAAGCTGAAACCCCAGTGTTTGGATCATCTGATGCAAAAAGATGACTCACTGGAAAAGTCCCTGATGCTGGGAAAAATTGAGGGCAGAAGGAGAAGAGGGAGTCAGAGGATGAGATGGCTGGATGGCATCACAGATGCAATGAACATGAACTTGGGAAGACTTTGGGAGACGGTGAAGGAGAGGGACGCCTGGTGCACTGCATTCCATGGGGTTGCAAGAGTCGGACATGACTGGGCAACTGAACAACTCATTTGAGCATTAATTCATTTAATAATAAATTAGAAGCATGAGTTTCATTTAATGATATCACGAGCTGCAAAGACGAGTCTTTCAAGATGTTTATGAGCTGATTTTTTTTTCTCCTTTTGATTCAAAACAGATCAGTGTCAGGAAAGACTATCTTTAAAAGAATTACTGAACCAAACAAAGCACCCACCAAATGAATGTGGTACAGGTGAGGGGCTCTGCCCTCAGGGGGATTATGATCAGGCACAGGTACCATATTCTGCAGTATAATTCACAAATGAGTTCCAAGACTCTGAGAAGATAGATACTGGGGCTCCAACTGATTCTCTGAGCAGGACCTGTGGGGCTCACGGGCACAAAAGCCTTTCTGTGTCCTCTACTTACTGATTACAGGAACAGGCTTCGTTCAGCCTCCATGACCTTCCCTGAGTTCCAACGGCAGCTTCAAACAGATGCTAGGTAGGGAAGGGAGGGATTATAGAGATGGGGGGAACAGTCAAGAAATAGTAGTGCAATCTCAGGACAAGATTCTGGTTCCCCCTCAAGAGATATACATAACAATATATTTCAGCTGCTTTGTGGATACAGAAACTTCACCAGGTGGGAGAAGCTAATGGCATGCTGCCCACAAATACATAGACCTCAGAAGACATAGAAGCTTGATGGTGCTGACTCCCATTACCTATCACCAACCAATCAGAAGAACAGCCGCAAACTGATCACACCCTCTTTGAACCATTGCAGTAAAACTCTTCAGTACCTCCTCTACATAAGGACACACGGCATTTGAGGGGCTCACTGTGGCCCCCTTTGCCTGGCAGAGCAATAAAGCTATTCTTTTCTGCTGCTGCTACTGCTGCTAAGTCGCTTCAGTCATGTCCAACTCTGTGCAACCCCATAGACAGTAGCCCACCAGGCTCCCCCGTCCTTGGGATTCTCCAGGCAAGAATACTGGAGTGGGTTGCCATTTCCTTCTCCAATGCATGAAAGTGAAAAGTGAAAGAGAAGTCGCTCAGTCGTGTCCAACTCCTAGCGACCCCATGGACTGCAGCCCACCAGGCTCCTCCGTCCATGGGATTTTCCAGGCAAAGGTATTGGAGTGGGGTGCCATTCTTTTCTACTTCACCCAAAACTCTGTCTGCAAGATTTAAATTGGTGTCGGGGTACAGAGGCCAGATTCAGCTTCACAAGTATGATTGATGATAGTGCCTTGGAGCAATTATAGGGTCTGAAACAGCTGAAGCTCAAGTTTAGTGACTCCTCTAAGTCATTTCTAGGAAGGGACTATTCTTGGCACTGCTTCCACTTATGAAAAATGGAACCACGTTCAAAGAGAAGGTTCCTATTCTTAGTCTTCTTGGGTCCTTCTCTACTATCTCCACCCAAGGACAAAAAGGGAGAGGGTCCCCCCAAGACTGCCANACAGCTGAAGCTCAAGTTTAGTGACTCCTCTAAGTCATTTCTAGGAAGGGACTATTCTTGGCACTGCTTCCACTTATGAAAAATGGAACCACGTTCAAAGAGAAGGTTCCTATTCTTAGTCTTCTTGGGTCCTTCTCTACTATCTCCACCCAAGGACAAAAAGGGAGAGGGTCCCCCCAAGACTGCCGCATGAGGACAAGAGCTGCACCTCCATATGCCCTGCCCTGGTTGCCCCCTTTTCCAGGGGCCTCCTTGAGCATACCCCAGGGAAATCCTAGAGATTTTGAGAAGGATACCTGTCTGGTTGATAAACATCTATTTCCCTCAGGCTCAACCTGAATTTATACCATTAGAGAAAATTTTTACTTGGGGGATTTTACTGAGGATTATAGCCTCCTGAAAGACAGCTTCTCAAATAGCACTGGGAAGCTACTCTGAAGAGGTAAAGGATGAGCCGGGATATAATGGAGTTCGAGGCTGGAAAACAAACAAACACGTGGTCAAACATCAAAAGATTACTGTGAATCACAAAGAACAGACATCTTAAGTTAATGGTGTTAGTGCTTTTCTGTGTACAGGAAGATGCAAGAGTCTGGACTCTGAAATTACTCTTTAAATATGCGTCTTAAGTATCGAGGGCCAGTGTCCGAAGCAGAGGATGCTCCCTATTTTTCTCCTCCCTGAACTCCCCTCAGGAGCACTGCTGCAGGGGCTAATGGCTTGATCCTTGTGGACCTGGGAGGGCGGCCAACATTCCCTGTCCACACGTGACTCCTTTAGTTGACTCCCTCTGTTCTGTTTTTAAATACAAATACTCCACCTTACATTGGTCACCCTCTATCTGGAAGAGGATGACTTAAGCTGCTGCTCTTGAAAGCACCGTTGATTGCTATGAAAAGTGTAAAATACTGCCAAGGATTCACAGCGTAAGACATTGTAAACTGGGAGACAGAAGGTGAGACTGATCTAATTCAGAAAGAAATGGATTTTGTGAGCCATAACTAAGGTGAAATGACTATGCTTTATGATCTCTTCTTTGCCTTCCTACAAACAGGAAACTACAAAGAGGCCAAGAAGATTACTGAGGTGGTGCAGTGGTAAAGAATCCGCCCGCCAGTGCATGGACTCAAGAGACGCAGGTTTAATCCAGGGTTGGGGAGAACCCCTGGAGAAGGAAATGGCAAGCCCCTCCAGTATTCTTGCCTGGAGAACCCCACAGACAGGGAATCATGTGTCCATGGGGTCACAAAGAGTTGGGCACAACCGGCCAAGCATAAGCACGATTCCTCAGAGGGAGGTAAAACATGAAGTGGATTCACACTAAGGAAACTCCCTATGCTTATCAGATCTGCTTTTCTCTTGCCAGTGGCTTAAGGGTTTCACTCTTCTTCAGATCAGCTCAGTTCATTCGCTCGGTCGTGTCCGACTCTTTGCTACCCCATGAACCGCAGCACGCTGGGCCTCCCTGTCCATCACCAACTCCTGGAGTTCACCCAAACTCATGTCGATTGAGTCGATGTTCTGGCTGCTGCAAAAGAGTAGAAAGGAGGCCGAGGACTCACATTTCTTCTACTTCTCAGCTGTGCTCAAGGCTGCTATCTGGGAACATCAGTGTGCTCTTCTTAATAGCTAGAGTGCACTCTCTGGGTGTTTCTTAGTTTAGAGCTGAGTTAAAATTGCCCTCACAGACTCCAGAAGCCAGGCAGTCCTGACACCTTTCTTCTGTCTTTTGATCACACAAGAGATCCAGAGGAGAAGGAATCCAGAAGATCGCTGCAGAAACCTGAGAGCAATTTCTCTACGTCATGGTTTTATGATCCCTGAGTGGTTCTCAGTTTCTGCTCCTCCTGTAAATAATCCAGTTTTTATAAGAGAGATAAGGCCAGGACCGTGTGAGCCAGGAAGGACTGAGAGAGGAAAGCTATGTTTTTCACCCATGACTCAAGCTTCTGGCAAGCTGCCTGACCTAAGCTGTGTGCGTGCCAAGTCGCTGCAGTCATGGCCGACTCTGTGACTCTATGGATTGTAGCCCACCAGGCTCCTCTGTCCATGGGACTTTCCAGACATGAATCCTGGAGTGGGTTGCCATGCCTTCCTCCAGAGGATGTTCTCGACCGAGGGATTGAATCCATTTCTCCCATGTTCCTGCATTGCAGGCAGATTCTTTACTGCTGAGCCACCAGGGAAGCCTCTAACTGAGCTGGGATCTGCCTTTTTTTTTTTTTTTTCCTGACTCTGGAAATGCCTGTCTTTACAAAAAGGCCTAGTTTTTTCTTCTAAGACTTTGGGTATTTTTTAGAGAAGCTTTAGCTTCACAGCAAAATTCAGAGAAAGGTACAGAGATTTCCCATATAATCTCTGCTCTCAACATTCACAGGGTCCCCATTATCAACACCCCTCACCAAAATGGGACATTTGTTACAATCAATGAACTTACACTGACATATCATAATTACCCCAAATCCAGAGTTTACTATAGAGCTCATTCTTGGTGTTGTACATTCTTTGGGTTTGGACAAATGTGTAATGACATGTATCTAACATTACAGTATCTTATAAGAATATTTTCACTACCCTTAAAGATCTTCTGTGCTCCCAGAAAGACCTACTTACAATCTTGCAAATTAAGTTTCCTGGGATGAGTTCTTAACCATCTTTAGCTTTCTGCCACCTAAGGCTGTGTTCAGGATCTTTAGGTTATAGCTTCTCAGGGCACCAGAGGCACCACCAGGCCCAGCCTGCACTTCCCAGGGCACACCAGAGAGGCTGAATCCCCTGGGACCCAAATCCAGTATTTCACCAGGTCCTTCCTACACAGGTCCACCTCCCAACCATGTAATTCCACATTTCCCAGTCTTAACAGAATCCCCTGTGGACAATCAGAAACTTGACTGAAAGAAAAGAGCCCCCTGCTTGGTGGTGCTGGTCACCACCCCTGCTGCAGGCCTCTCGCAGCGGGCTGTATGAGCTGCTCTATTTTCTGCACTTGGCTGGGAAAAGCAAAGCAAGCATGCACTTGAGAAATGCTGACCCCTGACTCATTGGAAAAGACTCTGATGCTGGGAGGGATTGGAGGCAGCAGGAGAAGGGGACGACAGAGGATGAGATGGCTGGATGGCATCACTGACGGGCATGAGTCTGAGTGAACTCCAGGAGTTGGTGATGGACAGGGAGGCCTGGCGTGCTGCGATTCATGGGGTCGCAAAGAGTCAGACACAACTGAGCGACTGAACTGAACTGTGGAAACACTGGACTCAAATCTTCCTTATCCCTTGGGAGGGGCAAAATGAATGGAAGAGAAGAAACCAACTTAACTAAAGACCAAACAAAAACTGTACTTAGATATTCTTGCTTTTCTCATCAGGAGGACTGGATTAAGACATGAGTTCAAAATAAAAACAATTTAAATCAGGAAATAGTGTAAGGAAGCCCCATTCTTCACACAGTTCTCTCCCCTACCTGTCTAACCAGCAGTTCTCCCCTTTCTCTCCGCTTCCCCCGTTCCTTTCTCTTCGTGGCCAGCACCCTACTTACTGTTGTCTGAAGCATGTACCTAGCTCACTCCCCACATCTCCATAAAGCATCCTTAAAAACAAAGCAAATGAAAGAAACATATCCTGTGACACTCAGCACTTCGGGCTCTCATCTCTTTTCCCTTGAGAGCTACAACAGCCAGCAGCAGCTGGTGCTGGGAATCTGAGGCTCAGGCTGAGGAGTAGGGGCTGCTGGGAGGTCCTGGTGGAGGGAAGAACCCTGAGAACTTCTCCCAGTGGTCCTTGCTGCCTGCTCTTGGTCAGCCGGCTGCCCTTAGGCCAGAGCCACAGGTTACATTCCTGTGAGCTGTGCTCAGACCCCTCATTTCACAGTCTTTCCCTCTCCCTGTATGCTTGCTGCTCTCTTAGACAGACATGCAGTATCAAGCCAAGTAACATTGTCAAGCAAAGTAGCTTCAGACAAAGGAAGAAGTGTTTGAGACCTAAGTTCAAATTAACTTTACCTCTGGGTCTAAAATGCAGAGCCCTTCAGATACATGAAATTTGCTCAGAACTGATTAGACAAAACAGAAGCTAGCAGCATTCCTCCCCTTCTCTTGTTTTACAGGGAAGACATCTGAGGAAAAGTAGGGGGCACATAATGAGAGTAAATACGGTACTCTGGTCATTTGCAAGTTCAAGAGCTGGACTTGGGACTTAGGAGTGCCAGATGGAGGCCATTACAGCCTACCTCTGGCCTGGACTGAAATGTGGGTGAGAGACAAGATTGGCTCAGATCCTGGGAAATAATAACCTATGACTATAGTACAGGGAAGAGGAAGTGCTGTCCTGGCTGCAGCAGGAGCTGTAGCCGTAGCCTCTTACCCGAGTGAAGTGTTCACTCCTGAGGAAAGCAAAACATCAAGCTAATGCTCCAGTCTTTAACAAGGCAGCTACTCAGGGATACTGATGTTCTGATTGCTCCTTTATTCCTGATTGTTCAAAGTGGACCTCAAAAGGGAAGAAAGTAGACCTCAAAGGAGAAGTCGGAGCGAAGAAGTCACTACCTAACAGGTATGGGTTTTCCTCTCTCTTTTGCTGGTGGCGAATTGCCCCCAGTTCCATGTGAAAGAAGCGTGGGAACACAAGTGTATCTCAAGTTTGAGGTCAGCACTCACAACAGGGTGCGTATGTATTGGCCTTGCTGTTCTCCACATTTCCAGAATGAAAATAAGCCATGAAGGCAATCACTTAATATTGTCTCATTAACGATGTTTCCTTATCCCTCACTTGCAGCCTAGAGAAATAATCACAGTGGAAGCCTCAACTGCACAGGCACCACCATGAGTCATACATACAATCAGCCCCCTCTCTGTTGTACAGTTGGAGTCTCCTGACTCAGAAAATACCTATGCGGGGGACTGTGAGTGCTGGAGCTACAGGAGCTGGGAGCACCCCAGCCCTGGTTCCTTGCAGCCTGCTGAGTTAGTGCTGGCAGACCTTGGAACCAAGGCTGAGACAAAGCAGCATGACCGTCACAGGGCCTCACACCCTTAGAGAGGGGTCCCTCCAAGGCCAGCCGCACCCTGCGTAGCCCTGGGGCAGAGCTGGCTTTGGACCGTGAGTCTGCTGTCTCTCGTGCCAGGAGAGGCACCTTGCCCCACCTCACCTCCATGAGCTCAACGCCATCAAGCCCTCTTAACCCCACCTCACAGCCCAGCCTGGCTGAGCCTATGGCCAAAGATGCTGCTTTAAGGCAACTCCACATCTGGGGAGGTTCAGGAGTCACCTCTGAGGCCACCAAATCTTGACTCTGTTGGCAAGCACTGTCCTCCCTATTGCCGCCCCATGGATAGCTGTGCAGCTCTGATGCTGGGAAGGGTGACGCTCACCACCAAGACGGTCATGGCCAATAGATTATCTCCACTGGGATGGGTGTTTGGTCTCTAATGGCAGCCCACCAGGCTCCTCTGTCCCTGGGATTCTCCAGGCAAGAACACTGGAGTGGGTTGCCATTTCCTTCTCCAATGCGTGAAAGTGAAGTCGCTTAGTCAGGCCCGACTCTCAGCGACCCCATGGACTGCAGCCTACCAGGCTCCTCCGTCCATGGGATTTTCCAGGCAAGAGTACTGGAGTGGGGCGGCATTGCCTTCTCCAATTAGTTGGTTAATAAGAAAGATTATTATTATATAAATATTCTAATGCATTTTAAAATATTTAAATGTATTTAAATACTTATTTAAAATACATTTTAGTTATGTAATAAACTTAGTCTAAACAAGGAATTGGCAGACTATGGCTCACAGGTGAAATGTGAGCCATGTTTTCATAAAGTTTAATGAGAACGCAGCCGAGCTCATTCATTATGTGGCATTAGTTATAGCTGATTTTGCCTTATAACAGCGGAACTGAGTAGTTACGAAAGAGCTGTTGTAGCCACCAAAGCCTGAAGTATTAACTGTCTGGCCTTTTACAGAAAAAGTTTGCCAATTCCTAGTCTCAAAGTATTAACTTGTCTCTCAGTTATTATGGAAAAACCTAATAGACAACCACAAGACTGACTAAACTATGGGTAGTAATAGCTTGTGAAAATTACAAATGCAATAAGTGATACACACTTCTTGTGAAATGAAAAAGTCTTATAGATGAAGCGAAATTCTCTGTGAGCCATCCTGCTGGTGCAGATCCCCTGTTCCTCCAAGAGTAACTGATCAGTTTGGTGCTGCTGGTCAGTAACTGATCATACTGCTGGATGGTCTCCTTTGTGTTCACATGTACATATATGTCCTAATATACTACATCCATTGTCTTACTATTCTCCTTGATAGTCCACTCAAATTTTCCCTTCCCATATTCCACATGGAGACTTTCTGTATCTACGGAAATGTTAACTGCGACACACTATTGCAGAGTACAGTTCTTTCATTTAGCCATTTCCTTTCTGATAAATATTTCAGCTGTTTCCAAGTTTTTACTCTTACCAACAACACTACAGTGACTTTTCCCGTTTACATCTTCTCATGCCCACCTTCAAGTGTTTCCCTATAGGAGCTACTGAGAAGCTGAATCACTCCATCGTAGAATATGTGCATTTTAGTCGTTAAGACTGTCAGATGGCCTGCCACAGTGCCTGTACCATTTTATATTCCCTCCAGCGGAGAACAACAGTTACTGTTCCTCCACACCCTGATGCTTGCTACTTATTGAACATTTGATTACTTTCCCAATTGGATGTATCGTAACAGTAGCCCATTTAAGAAAATATTTAAATTTCCCTGATTACTAATATATTAGCTTGCCAGACTGGCAAGTAGCACAGACTAGATGGCTTACACTAAACAAATTTATTTTCTCACATAAAGGGCAGAAAGTGCAAAATTAAGGTGTTGGCAGGTTTGGTTTCTCCTGAGCCTTCTTTCTTTGGCTCACTGATGGCGCCTTCCTCTGTGAGTCCATCCCGGTGTCTCTCTGTGTCCACGTCCCTCTTCTTGCAAGGAGACTCATCATATTGTGTTAGGGCTCACCCTAACTGCCAGACTTGAGCTTAATCCACTGTCTAAAGATTCTGTCTCCAAATACAATCTGAGGTCCTCGGAGACACAGTCCATAACAACCAGTGAGGCTGGGCATTTTTAAAAAAATAATTCATCACCATTCTATTTCCCTCTTAATTGTCCATTCTTTAACTCATTTTATACTGGCCTATCTTTTCCCACTCATTTGTAGGAGTCTAATATTTATTCTTGATGATAACCCTTTGATATATACACAGTACTCTAATATTGTCACCTGTGTTTTTAACTTTGCATCATGTTTTTAGTCAACAGAAGTATTTACTAATATAGTTTTTGCTATTATTATTTTGATGTAGGTCTTTTTATTGAATTTCTCCTTTATGGACTATGCTCTTTACTTCTTACATGAGAAAGCCTCTTCAACAGCCAAGATTACATCAATATTTTGCCACACTTTTATCATTTAAAAAACCGGTTTTCAGTCTACCTGGAACTTATTTCTATTAATTATTTCAATTGCATTTATTGAAAAGTCTGTCTTTATTCATTTGAAATGTAAACCTCTATCACATACTAAGTTCTCTATTTCACATGTCTATCCTTGGATTCTATATTATTTTGTATTTATTTCCCATTCTTGAGCCAATTTCCTTTATAGCTTTATTGTTTCTAATTGATTTTTTCCCACTAAAATCTGTTTTATTTAGATATTCCATGATATTTCATCTTGTTACCTCACTGAATTCTCTTAATTGTTGTAAAAGTTGATCTGCTGATTCCTTTGGAATTTCTTGGTAGACTTATTAAATATATGTAACAAGCATTTTGTTCTTTCTAATTTTTACACAGTGTTTTTTTTTCCTGGTCTTGCTAGAGCCAAGCCAGAGGACAGTCACAGGGCTGACGCACCCAGTTGTGTGTGCTGTACACTGCACAATTCTAGGAATACCATTTGCACTTAGATGTCTTAATTATTTTTGTCATGTTCCTGATTTTAATTCATTGTTATTTCATACTGTGAACTCATATTTTTTGGAGATGTCTCTGCAGGATTCTTTGGGGCTGGGGTTGTGCCCTGGTCACAACCTGGGAATAACACAGGAGTGTATGTGGGACTCTTTCTTGCACACTGGGGCCTTTTGATCTGAAGAGGGTTGGGAAGAATTGTTGGCCACCTGATACTCGCTCATCTACCTGCCATACCTCCTGAGCGTCTGTGAAACATCAAAATAACAAACTGAATACCCAACTGATAGTTAAGATGAGAAGACACAGCTAAACCTTTCATGTAATATATGAAACAATTCTCCCAAGTCTCTATGAATTCCAAACAAAGAGCCAAACTATAAAACTACTGGCAATAAGAGCACTTCGCATGCATGTTTAAGAGACAGGCAGGTAAATCAGAGGTCAGTGTACCTTGTTAAATATTGGAAGAGGGTAGAGGTGTACCTTTGACTTGGGCTGATCCAGGTCGAGGAATGAGCCTTCTGACCTCTTTGATAACCATGTCCCAGGAAGCACAAAGGCCAAATTTCATTTATGGCCAAAGATAGCAGCCAGGCTCTCAGTTAAATTCATACAAGGTGATTTTTGCTGTTTCTTCTGGGTGTCTGTCCCCTGCCAGGGCCAAGGAGGGGGAGTCTTTTGTTCAGAGTATTTGATTCATTTGAATAAAAATTGTACATATATGATCTCATTTTATCCGCATAAGTTTTATGATAAAAATTTAACTTACATATTGTATCTATTTGCACTACTACAGAAATAATCAGAAAACAGAGCAAAGAAAAGGCCTATCACTTACTACCTTTGTGACCTTGGACACACTTCAAAGCCCCAATTTTCTCATTTGTTAAAAACATAATACAACCTGCCCTGCCCTACTCAACTGGGGATAAGCCCTGCTCTGCCCACCTCAGTATCTCCATGTGGGATGATTTTGAAATCATTTGGTAAACAAAAAAACCTGTGTGATGTGAGTTGGTAAGTGTACCAAACATCTCCCTTCATTGAACAAAACAAAGTTTTTTAAGCTTCACTGTTGACCTCTTAGAAATTCAATTCTTATGTAATTTCCTTTGACCTGCTTTTTTTTCCCTCTTTACCCTCTGGGCACACGTGTGTGTGTGTGCACACGTGCACGCACGGATATATACATATTATAAAATATACATGTTACATATACAGAAATAAGATGTATATACACAAAATATAAAAAATAATCCTGCTGTTTCTGAGACTTTCTACACCTAAGGACACGATTTTTCTACCATTTTCCCTTTCACTTAGACTCTTGATGGCTTCAACTCCAAAATGCTCACTCTTTCTTCCCCATAATCTCAGTAACCAGATTTCAAAGCTTTTCAACGCAACTCATTTCAAGCTTAACTGTATATATAACTCCTCCCCACACTCTTTTCCTGGGAAGGGTCTGTCTTACCCCAAAACGTATGTTGACTTTAAACAATTTGTGACGCCAGTCATTTTGCATGTATTTGCCCATCTCCTCTATTTTCCAGGAAGCCAAAGATGTTTTCATTATCTTACCCTCTGCCCACTGCTCCATCATGCTCTCCATCACATCCTTTCAGTGTCCTGCCGATTTTCTGTCTGGCTGGTTGACTCCGTAGGTCTTTGTTGCTCAGTGTGCATCCAAACCAGCAGCCCCAGGAGGCGCTCAGAAAGGCAGGAAGGGCTCAGGCCCACCCTGATCCGGGGATTGGAATCTGCATCTTAACAAGCTCCTCAGGTGATCTGTATTCCTGGAAAGCTGGAGAGCCCGCATGCTAGATGAGAAGCAGGTGCAGGGTTAGCTTCAGCAGTGGGGCTTCTGAAGCAGCCCTGGAGAGAAGGGGCACAACTTTCATGCCTCACGGAGGCTAAAATGTGGTTTAAAAACTAAGGCCATCCAGGGTCAAATGCAGCTTAACCCACCTGGGTACCTTTCCATCCCTCACTGTAGAGCTTTTAACCACTGTTGGTACTTTCCTTTTTGCTGCTTCTCTGCCTTATAGCTTTGGCCTCCTCACAGCCCTTCCTGGCTCTCCACATTCTCTGTGTGCCTGAGATCTGTGGGCACCCACGCTGGTCCAGTATCTTGGCTTTTCTCTCTCTTCTTTGAAATCGAGTATAATCACATTTAAAAACATACATTTATTTGGCTGTGTCAGGTCTTATTTGCAGCCTGTGGGCTCTTTAGTCGCAGGAAGCAAACTCAGGTGCAGCATGTGGGATCTAGTTCCCTGACCAGGGATCACCCAGGGCCCCTGCACTGGGAGAGTGAAGTCTTAGCCACTGACCAGAGGAGATACTTGGCTTCTCTTTTCACATTCTCTAAATATTTGATCAACAACTGTTTAGTGACATGTGATTTTTTAAAACTGTGTACAATATACTTAGTATTCACCTACCATCTTAACATTCAAGTCTGTGGTTTGGTAATGTTAGGTGTACTTGTATTATGCAATCATTCTTCAGAATGTTTTCTCCTTGTAAAACTGAAAGTCTATACTCATTAAACAACAACTTGCCTTTCCCTTCTTCCCACAGCCCCTGGCAACCACCATCCTACTTATTTTAACTTTATTGAAAAAACAATTGCACTATAATTCTATGAGTTTAAAGTGTACAACGTGACGGTTTGATATACGTTTACACTGTAGAGCAATTATCAAGATCAAGATAATTAACACAACTGACTCCTCACAAAGTGAAAAAGTTAACTCCTGTGTGTGTGGTAAGAATGCTTAAGACATGCTCTCAGCGACTTTCAAATAATAGTGTTACTAACTGCAGTCACCATGTTGTACACTGCCACCATCCCACTTCCTGTTTCAATGAGTCTGATTACCCTGGGTATATCACGTAAGTCAAATCATACAGTATTTGTCCTTTTGACTGGCTTATTTCACTTAGCATAATGTTATTAAGTTTCATTCATGTTGTAATATATGTCAGAATTACCTTCCTTTTCAAGACAGAAAATATTTCATTATGTATATATCATATTTTGTTTATCCATTTATCTGTTGATGGATATTTTGGTTGCTTCTTCCTGCTGACTATTGTGAATAATGCTGCTGTGAACAAGGGTGTGCAAATATCTCAAGACCCTGCTTTCAATCCAGAAGTAGAATTGCTCAGTCTTTGGCAATCCTATTTTTAATTTTCTGAGGAATCTCCATACTGTTTTCCATAGTGCCTGCACCATTCTGTATTCCCACTAGCAATACACAAGAGTTCTAATCTCTCCACATCCTTACCATCACTTGTTATTCTGTTTTTGTGATAGCAGCCCTCCAGTCTGTAAGATAGGATGTAAGATGAGGTCTCACTGTGATTCTGATTTGCCTTTCCCTAGTGATTAGTAAGGAGAAGGCAGTGGCCCCCCACTCCAGTGCTCTTGCCTGGAAAATCCCATGGACGAAGGAGCCTGGTGGGCTGCAGTCCATGGGGTCGCTAAGAGTCAGACACAACTGAGTGACTTCACTTTCACTTTTCACTTTCACGCATTGGAGAAGGAAATGGCAACGCACTCCAGTGTTCTTGCCTGGAGAATCCCAAGGAGGGGGGAGCCTGGTGGGCTGCTGTCTATGGGGTCGCACAGAGTTGGACATGACTCAAGCGCCTTAGCAGCAACAGTGATTAGCAATATGAGCATCTTTTCACATGTCTGTGGACATGCACTTCACAGTCAAAATATGTCATTTATTCAGCACAATTTTCCATCCAGATGACTTATTGAAAAGTAAAATGTTTAGATAATAAAGTAGTCCACTCATTCCGTGCAGACAACCCTCCAGCACACACGACTCCGTTTCTGATCCCGGACCCCTCCAGGTGGTCGGGTGAGGTGGCCCTGTATAGGCACAGGAGTGCTCCTGGACAGAGAGTAGTCGGCACTGTTAAGGAGGCTTTTTTTTAATGTGGTTTTTTTTTTTTTTTTTTTTTTGGTGGTAGAAGTCACATAAACACACGATTTGAACCATGTTTAACTGTGCAGTCCAGGGTCACTAAACACATTCACATTCTTGTGCTCTCTCACTATCACCCTCCTCTTGACTTTTCACCCTCCTAAACTGAAATTCTCTCCTCATTAAACATTAACTCCCCATTCCCACTCCCCGCCTCCCAGCCCCTGGGATCTACCAGTGCCCTTTCTGATGCTATGAATCTGACTATTCTAGGTAATTTGTGTAAGTAGAGTCAATATTTATCTGCACCTAATATCTGTTGGAATTCATCTTTAAGGTTAACTTAATATATGTTTTAAATCTGCACCTCAGGGTGAGGACTACCTTGGTAGGAAAGAAAACAATTTATGGCTTACCTCATTACTGACCTATTCCAACAACATTATAGTATTCTTGGAATCTGGTGGCCCCCTAGGCAACAGCCCAGACATCAGGCCCTTTAACTTGGCCTCGTCTGTGTTTCTGACATTCCGATTCACCAGGAAAGGATCTGAACAGGTGAATAGATCCCATGCCACTGGAGAGAGCAATTACACCAACCCCCACAGGCCCAGGAAGCTGATGTACCACTGGCAGGCACCTGGACCTGGTCCAACCAGCAGCCCCTGTGAGGGCAGTGTGGGTGGGATAGGCCTACCTAGCCTCATGTGCCGGGGTCCAGCCCCGG
>SJYA01000194.1:395220-555445 GCA_006410615.1 Neotragus moschatus
TCAGTCGTGTCCAACTCTTTGCAACCCCATGGACTGTAGCCCGCCAGGCTCCTCTCTCCATGGGATCCCCCAGGCAAGAATACTGGAAGGGGTTGCCATGCCCTCCTCCAGGGAATCTTCCTGACCCAGGGGTTGAACCTGCGTCTCTTATGTCTCCTACGTTGGCGGGCAGGTTCTCTATCACTAGCGCCACCTACGAAGCCTGCCAGAAGGAAGAGTGCCACTCAAGCAAGAAGAAGGGTTAGCGTGCAGCAGGAAAGCAGGCGGTGTTGGCCACGGGCCAGGCAGTCCCTCCCTCTCTGATGCCTGATCCATAAAAGGGGCCTCTCTGAAACGCCTTGTTTTGACACTTTTGTCAAGGTGTTCAGGCCTGACAACAGCATCAGAATGGAACACAGACTGGGCAGTCAAGGCTTCATTGGTTTGAGGTGTAAGCTCCCCTGGAGACTGCAACAGGCTATGTGCCTTAGTTTTATAGGGTGTATGTGTGTGTGTGTGTGTGTGTGTGTGTGTTATACATATATATGTGTAGTTTTACAGGTTTTATATTATATATATACATAATACATATAAACATGTAGTTTTATAGGTACAACAGAACCAGAGCAGAGGTGGATTTTAGACAATGAGGCTTAGGTTTCTGGGCCCTCATTCACATGTACTCGTCCTCACGTCATATGCTTTTGTAACATTTCCAAAAGTAAGACATTAATCACAGTTGTTTTGGATGATTTCTGCTCACCGTCACATTTTCCTTGAAGTTGAGTGGGGATGGAGTGGCCCCAGGTAGGTCCGGGGCCAGGTTAAGCACAATGATCTGGGGATGCACATAGCACGGGCGCGTGGCTGCAGTTCCGGACACAGAGCGGGGTTGCTGCTAGCCAGCCAGTGTGGGTGCACTTCCAGGAAGGCCCCCTCCGCCTGCCCACCCACCGTCCTGACGGGAAAGCACAGGGCCTGCCTGTCGCCACATCACAGCGCCCGGTGGCGTCCAGCACAGGCTAGAGGAGGGGACAGAGGTCTGAAACAGGTGAAGGCAGAGCTTAACTGACGGAGAATTCCTCCAAATATAAAACTTCCAAGAAAAATATCTTGACAGAGGTTTTCTTAAGTTGACAACAATCCTTGACTTAGTTGTAAAGATGAAACTTTTCTCTATTATCATAATAAAAAGCAAATTTCGATCACCAGTGCTAGAGGAATGATCTTTCTATTCTTTATATTTAAAATGACATTACAAAATCATTGTTCTACAAGGAATATAATTCACTCACTATTGCTGTTGTAGTAGTGCCAGAAACTGGTGGCTTAAACAATACAAAATGAACTGTCTTACAGTTCTGGATGTTCTAAGTCCAAAATCAGTGCCACTGAGCTAAAATCAAGGTGTCGCCAGACTGGCCCCTCCAGGCAAGGACTCCCTTGGCTCTTCTAGATACCACCCACACTCTTGGTCTCTTCTGCCATCTTCAAAGCCGGCAGCACTGACCTCTTTTCCATCATCACATCTCTTTCTTTGAATAAACCCAGGAAAGTCTTTTGAGGATTCAGGTGATTAGACAGACCCCACCTGGGTAATTCCCCATCTCAAGGTCTGTACCCTCAGTCACAGCCACAGAGACCCTTGTGCCATGTAAGGAAACACATTCACATGTTCCAGGGATCAGGACACAGACGTCTTTGGGTCGTTATTCTGTCTCCCACAAGGAGACAATCAAAGATACCTTAGAAGAGTGTCAGACAGGTAATTAAAATGTTACGCTATCTTTCTGGATTTCATGACGTTTGCTACTATCCTTTTTAATGTTTGTAATTTATTGTGATTTCTCTTCTCATTCTTTCTCACAAATATATACTTTCTTGATACCTAACTGCACATCAGCAACTCTGCATTCTGTTTTGTAAAGAATTGTATAAGCCTCAGACCCCACATAAGCTGACTCACAGCACCTCTACTCACCCACTGACTTAAATGAAAATTCGATGAAATCTCTCCCCCTGCCAGCTGGAGAGAGTCTTCAGCTGGCCAGGGTGGGTGACTCGTGGGCTCATGGGCCAGCAGGAAGGCCAGGGAATGCCAACTGGGAGTGGGGCTGACCGGTGTCTCAGAGTGACCCTCCTTCCATCTGTGCCCTGGAGAGTCACCTCCCGAAGCAGATGCAGCATGTGGACACTCCCCAGGACAGGAGTCCCCAGCCTCCAGGATCCAATACCTGACGCTCGGGGGTGGAGCTGACACAGTAACAATAGAAACCGAGTGTGCAGTGAATGTGATGCACTTGAATCCCCCTGAAACCATCCCCTCCACCTCACCCCCAACCCCTGGTCCTTGGAAAAACTGTCTTCCATGAAAACGAAGCCTAGAAAGGTTGGGAACCGCTGCCCTAAGAGGTGGCCCAGAATGACAGATAGGGCCTGGGGGTGAGGAGAGAGTGGGCCAGGCACAGAGGGACTCACGGGCCTCTGAACTGCTACCCTGGGAACAGCATAAATCTGCTTGGCAAATGTTAGGATTCTCCTGGGTTCAGAGTTAGCTATTTCTCCCTTGTTATGGCTAAAACTCTGCAGTTGGTCTGATTTTCTCTCTGGGGTTCTTTTTGGGGCTCAGAATGAACCAGCAGCCCCCATGCCTTTTTCGAGCTCCTTTATGAAAAGCACTCGTCACCGGTGGTTTCTCTTCCACTGCTGTTCATCCGCCCTTTTCATCTCCTAACTGGCCTGCACTCCTCCACTGGAGCAATGCTCACAGCTGGGACCCTCATTCTGGCTTCAGTTTCTTTCACTCCGCTCTCGGCTCTTTCCAAACCACAGTTCCCCATTCTCACTTCCTCGGTGATTATTCTTTTTGTCTCTCAAGCACATTCCAACACCCTGACGAGGGCTCCTCTCCGACTCTAGTGAGAACTCCTCCCTTCTTGTACATCTCTGCTAAACTTCAAAACCCTGGACCTCCTACTGGGCATCTTTCTTGCTCATCAGCATGTCCAAGGCCCACATCAGTACCTTATTTCTGGACTGCTGGCCCAGATATAGCCACAGCACCGCTCATATCGTCTCCATGTGACTCAAAGGTCACTAGCTGATGGCTTCCCACCTTCCTACTCGGCCCCAGGCAAAGTCTTCCCAGCAGCTTCTGGTCCTTCCCTTTCACACGTTCCTTCTGCAGCTGAGGAGCACTCGCATCATGTTTTTTTCTCATGTTTTCTAATCTGGAGTCATGATCAGCCACCTATCCTGTATCACTGGCCATCTCAGATCATTTTAACATTGGAGCTGGGGGGCACTGCACCTCACAGCTTAACCCCGAGGATCCCGAAATCCCAGGTCCTGAAGCAGAGTCTCGATCAGCTAATTTCAGAACCTGAAATTTCCGGGTGCTGTCACAGCACCAGGCTCCCTTTGTGAGCCTCCTGTAACCCATCGTCCTTCTCTGTTGGTCCCAGTTTGCCCCGGATTCCGTCTGGTTTCCGTCCTCAAGGCTGCTTCTGCTGTCCTCTCCTTGCTCCCCTGTCACCCGCAAGCCCTGTACTGCTCCTCTCGCTCCCCACTGCAGGGATCCTGGCTCCTTCTACAGCAGAAACAAGTCATGTGTTCTTTAGAGTGTGCCCCCTTAGCCCCTGGTCTCTGGACACACCACTCTCCTACCCTTCTCCCCAAGTTCAAATCTGTCTCCCTGAATAGCCTGCCCTCCACTCCAGGGGTGCCTCTGGGCTGGCTTCTGAGTGACATGTGTCTCCACAGATCCTTCTTCACTTCTCTCCCTGCTGGACCAGCCTATGGATAGACACAGGTCAGCTGGTAGCATCCCCAGAACAGCACGCTCTGCTGTTCCTTTTCATTCTTGCCAAAGGCCATGTAGGCCTTTTCCATTTTATTTATGAGGCTCCCGAGCAACAGAGAAGTGAGTTGAGTAGAGAAAGTGAGTCAAAGTTCAGTGGCAGGGGCTAGGCCATCTTGACAATGAGAACGGGACAGTACCTGCCACATCTCATGCCCCAGGGAGCAAAATCCAAAGTCCTCTGACCTTCAGATGGTGGGACAGCTGGGTCCTATTTGGTTACAGTTAGTCATCCCCATGTGTACACTCATGTATGCCATTCCCTTCTTCTTAAGATAACAGTGATCTGCAGACCTTAGCAAATGAAGTAACTGTATTCTTTACAGCAGCCTGATCAGGCCACGCTCCATGCACAGAGGACTGAGCCTTCAGCAATCTCAACAGTTTCTTAGGCAGCACACTGTGGAACCAGCCTGAATGTGCAGACCACCCCAAAGCTCTCCAAAGATCCCTCGCTGAAGCTGGTTTTTCTAAGGGCTTAAGACCATGGCGGGTGAGAAAAAAAGGAAAAGGCTCTAATACATACAGTGACAAAAATATTAATACAAAGGCTGAGAACCAATGAGTCCGCATCAACCCCGGAAAAAATGCAGGTGCTTTTAGTGGTATGGCCATCTGCTCACATGAACCTCTGCTTAGAAAGTGAAGGATCTGGAATGCAGACGGAGCTTCCCTGGAACTGGTCAAGAGCCAGTGGGCGGACACATGCTCCTCTGACTGTGAGAGGGAAAACCCGCAGCTCTCCAGAGGGTGCGGGACCAGAAGCCTCTGGATGCGGTTGGAGCGGCAGCAAAGTTCCTTCATCCCTTCTGCTATAATCAGCATTGAGACGGCAAGACCTGAGCATCTCAGGGAATCGCCTTCTGCCCAAGAACAGAGAGCTACCTCAAAGGGATTCCATGACATGGAGGACCTGCCTAAGAACAAGTCTGCACAGAAAGTGCGTTTAACAAATGGCTCAGCCATTCAGAAACATACCTTGTGAAGGATGCAGCAGCTGCTGCTGCTAAGTCGCTTCAGTCGTGTCCGACTCTNTCTTTTTGTCTCTCAAGCACATTCCAACACCCTGACGAGGGCTCCTCTCCGACTCTAGTGAGAACTCCTCCCTTCTTGTACATCTCTGCTAAACTTCAAAACCCTGGACCTCCTACTGGGCATCTTTCTTGCTCATCAGCATGTCCAAGGCCCACATCAGTACCTTATTTCTGGACTGCTGGCCCAGATATAGCCACAGCACCGCTCATATCGTCTCCATGTGACTCAAAGGTCACTAGCTGATGGCTTCCCACCTTCCTACTCGGCCCCAGGCAAAGTCTTCCCAGCAGCTTCTGGTCCTTCCCTTTCACACGTTCCTTCTGCAGCTGAGGAGCACTCGCATCATGTTTTTTTCTCATGTTTTCTAATCTGGAGTCATGATCAGCCACCTATCCTGTATCACTGGCCATCTCAGATCATTTTAACATTGGAGCTGGGGGGCACTGCACCTCACAGCTTAACCCCGAGGATCCCGAAATCCCAGGTCCTGAAGCAGAGTCTCGATCAGCTAATTTCAGAACCTGAAATTTCCGGGTGCTGTCACAGCACCAGGCTCCCTTTGTGAGCCTCCTGTAACCCATCGTCCTTCTCTGTTGGTCCCAGTTTGCCCCGGATTCCGTCTGGTTTCCGTCCTCAAGGCTGCTTCTGCTGTCCTCTCCTTGCTCCCCTGTCACCCGCAAGCCCTGTACTGCTCCTCTCGCTCCCCACTGCAGGGATCCTGGCTCCTTCTACAGCAGAAACAAGTCATGTGTTCTTTAGAGTGTGCCCCCTTAGCCCCTGGTCTCTGGACACACCACTCTCCTACCCTTCTCCCCAAGTTCAAATCTGTCTCCCTGAATAGCCTGCCCTCCACTCCAGGGGTGCCTCTGGGCTGGCTTCTGAGTGACATGTGTCTCCACAGATCCTTCTTCACTTCTCTCCCTGCTGGACCAGCCTATGGATAGACACAGGTCAGCTGGTAGCATCCCCAGAACAGCACGCTCTGCTGTTCCTTTTCATTCTTGCCAAAGGCCATGTAGGCCTTTTCCATTTTATTTATGAGGCTCCCGAGCAACAGAGAAGTGAGTTGAGTAGAGAAAGTGAGTCAAAGTTCAGTGGCAGGGGCTAGGCCATCTTGACAATGAGAACGGGACAGTACCTGCCACATCTCATGCCCCAGGGAGCAAAATCCAAAGTCCTCTGACCTTCAGATGGTGGGACAGCTGGGTCCTATTTGGTTACAGTTAGTCATCCCCATGTGTACACTCATGTATGCCATTCCCTTCTTCCTAAGATAACAGTGATCTGCAGACCTTAGCAAATGAAGTAACTGTATTCTTTACAGCAGCCTGATCAGGCCACGCTCCATGCACAGAGGACTGAGCCTTCAGCAATCTCAACAGTTTCTTAGGCAGCACACTGTGGAACCAGCCTGAATGTGCAGACCACCCCAAAGCTCTCCAAAGATCCCTCGCTGAAGCTGGTTTTTCTAAGGGCTTAAGACCATGGCGGGTGAGAAAAAAAGGAAAAGGCTCTAATATATACAGTGACAAAAATATTAATACAAAGGCTGAGAACCAATGAGTCCGCATCAACCCCGGAAAAAATGCAGGTGCTTTTAGTGGTATGGCCATCTGCTCACATGAACCTCTGCTTAGAAAGTGAAGGATCTGGAATGCAGACGGAGCTTCCCTGGAACTGGTCAAGAGCCAGTGGGCGGACACATGCTCCTCTGACTGTGAGAGGGAAAACCCGCAGCTCTCCAGAGGGTGCGGGACCAGAAGCCTCTGGATGCGGTTGGAGCGGCAGCAAAGTTCCTTCATCCCTTCTGCTATAATCAGCATTGAGACGGCAAGACCTGAGCATCTCAGGGAATCGCCTTCTGCCCAAGAACAGAGAGCTACCTCAAAGGGATTCCATGACATGGAGGACCTGCCTAAGAACAAGTCTGCACAGAAAGTGCGTTTAACAAATGGCTCAGCCATTCAGAAACATACCTTGTGAAGGATGCAGCAGCTGCTGCTGCTAAGTCGCTTCAGTCGTGTCCGACTCTGTGTGACCCGATAGACGGCAGCCCACCAGGCTCCCCCGTCCCTGGGATTCCCCAGGCAAGAGCACTGAAGTGGGTGAAGGATGAAGCAGGATGCTGAATTAAGAACACAGGCTCTGGAGTCAGGCTGACCTGGGTTCAAATTCTGGCTCCACCTCCTTCTAGGTAAATAAACAATGTCAATTCATCACTGACCCTAAGAGTGGGTGAGGATGTGTGCACCCAGGGCAGCAAGCCCCAGCCATGTATAATTTATTAATTTATTCAATCAGTTATTGATGGCCTTTCCTTGCTGAGAATTTAATTTATCCCTTCTTTAGTAGATTCAGCCTAAATACTGCATTTTACAATTAATTATTTTTTGTAAAGATCTCACTAAAGGAATATTTTATTTTCAGGGAATACAAGAGTTGATCATTTCAGTCTCTGCTAGAGTTCACACTTTCACAGGCAGCGAGGAGCAGGTGCAAACCTCAGAGTACATACAGCTAGACTGGATGGAAGCTGCACAGATAACTGGTCTTATTAAATTCATATGGAAGAGAGATGTGGCTGGCACATACCATCACCTAGTCACTGTCATTTTCCTGTCCACACAGTGTCATATAGAATAAGGAGGACTGATGTAAGAGTGGAACAGGAACAAGTTTGGGAGTGTCAGCTGTCACCCTGTTCACCCCAGTTCAGACCTACATCTAACAAAGCTCCAGGCGACCTGCTTCCATAATCTCTTGCCAAGTGACAAACCTCCCCCAAACTTAGCAATTAAACCAACCACCATTTTACTTCCTGTTGTGCTGCCGTGCTTTGACGGGGCTCTGCTGGGAGTTCTTCACTCTACATGACACAGGGGGCCACTAAGCTGGGCTGGGACATCTGAGACTGCTCACTCACATGTCCAGAGCCTGATGGGGACAGCCGGCAGGAGGGGTGCGCGCAGCTGGCAGGCGGGGCAATGGGCCTCCGTCATCCGGGTCATCCCAGACGGTCATCCCTCTTCATGTGGACTCAGTGTGTGGCATCAGGGTAGACAAAGTTTCTCACATGGTGGTTAAGGCTCCCCAAGGGGCAAAAGCAGAAGCAGCCAGACCTTCCTCTGACTTTAGGCCCAGAACTGGCACTGTGTCACTCCCACTATTCTTACCGGTTTTAGCAAGTCACAGACCATCCCTGGTTCATCCCGAGAGGGACTATACCGGGATATGAAAGTGAGAGGTGTGTTTTCCTGGGGACCATCTTTGGAGAAAACACCTGTTACACCTCTCATATGACACCTGTTCCTCCGGGAGTTGGTGATGGACAGGGAGGCCTGGCGTGCTGCGATTCACGGGGTCACAAAGAGTCGGATAGGACTGAGCGACTGAACTGACTGACTGACTGACACCTCAATAAGAGAGGATGAACTACAGAATGTACCAGATCTGCTTATTTAACTTGGGCCAAACAAAGCAAAAGTTACACCAAAAGTACTATGGAGTGAGATCCTGGCGTTAACTCTAATGTCACCTCATTAGGGAGTTGGGGGATGCATCGGTCAGACACAGATTAAGTGTCTCTCTCTCCTCTGTCCTTTTGGAAACAGTTCTTTCATCCTCTTGATGTGTGTCTACTGAGCTTCTGTTGTGACACACGCATTGTGTCATGATTGCCACGCGCCTTCTTAGGAAGGGCACTTAACGCCAGCGGCCGAGGGGCTGCCACCTCAGCCTCCTGCTCCAAAGCTGCTAGTTTACGTGCAGAATACCTGCCACTGTCTCCGCAGCCCCAAGTCCTGCTGTGCCTAATGGCTCCTGAATGAAGCTGAGAACCTCCTCCAATATCTTACTTATAAAATTTTCCCTTCCTGTAGAGCTCTTTGATTTGGGAACACTTTTTGCATCTGTGGAGCAGTTAGAGTGTTTCACAGCAGACCCTGGAGTTCTTCCAAAAGAGAGACGTTAAGCTTCTGGAGAATCTGAAAAAAGACCAGCATAAAAGAGTATCTGGTGTGTGCAAGATGCTCAACACATGTTTGCTGTTGTGATACCTGTTATGATGAATAAACGAGTTATCTTTTGCAAAGGACCTAGAACAGAGTTTCAATAATTCTTAGTAATGATTTTAGTATCTTTCTGCCTCATCCCTTTAAAAAATTATGTATGTTTATGTGTTTATCGAGGTATAACTGGCATAAGTTTACGCTAGTTTCAGATGTAGAATATAATAATTCTGTACAATTCGTACATATTGTGAAATGCTCATCACAGTCAGTGCAGTTAATATCCATCATCATCCCTTATTCTCTAGCACTAATCCTGAACCTTAGGAAGCCCCAGGTACCTATTGAAACCATTTGTCTCTTTTAATGAGAATGCTTAATATACATTAAGCCCCCTGAACAACACAGGGGTTAGGGGCTCTGAGCTGCACAGTCAAAAATCCGTTTATAAGTTTTGACTCCCCCACAACTGCATTACTGAGTCTGCTGTTGACCAAAAGACTTACCAATAACAACAGCTGATTAACACCTGTTTTGTATGTTATATGTATCAGTCTTACAATAAAGTATCTCACAATAATGTAGACTAAAGAAAAGAAAATGTTATTAATAAAATCATAAGAGAAAATAAATTTATAGCACTGTACTGTGTGGATACTGTAAGTTTCCATCATCTGCTTACAAGATGAATTATTGATCAGTACCTACATCATTATGATATAGATGTTATACATATTACTAACAGTAGATGTAAAAATGAAAAGGTAATGAGAAAAAAAAAATTCATATTTATTTATAGGTATAATGATTCATGCATTGATAAGTAAGAAACAGCAATACGACTGCTTTATGATTGTCTAATGCAAGTGAAAGGGTTGTTTCACAGAGCCTGGACTATACTCTAAATGAATCATCATTTGGTTTTTATGGCAAACATATTATTGAAAACACTGTGACATTAAAAAAAAAGTCCCTATGATGACAGGATACACAATTTTTTCAGTTACAAAAGAGGCATACTGTATGGGAATGTAAACAAAGTTATAAAACAGTGAGAAAACTAACACATTACTGATTTTATATTAACTGCCTCTCATCTTATGCCTAAGGAAGACTAATATCTACGCATGTTTGATGCATTCAGGAGATACCTTTAATTTTTTCAATATTTCTAAGCTATGTGGTTCATCTTAAGAGTTTTTCAAATTGCCACACATCTCCGAAAATTTTTCCAATATATTTACTGAAAAAAAAATCTCCATTCAAGTGGACCACCCAATTCAAACTTGTGCTGTTCAAGGACCAACTGCATTTACATTTAATTATCAATATATTTGCTCTTTCCATCATGCTATTTCAGTTTCTCTTCTGTGGTTGGACTTTTCTTTATTCTTCCATTTTTTCCCTTTCTACGCGCTTTTAAGCTACGCATTCTATTTCCAGGCTTTTAGGGGTTGCCTAGAAATCTTATGCAGGAGATGCAGATTCAGTCCCTGGGTTGGGAAGATCCCCTGGAGACAGGAATGGCTACCTACTCCAGTATTCTTGCTTGGAGAATTCCATGGACAGAGGAGCCTGGTGGGCTACAGTCTAAAGAGTCACAAAGAGTTTGATATGATTGAGCGACTAAAAAATCTCAGGAATCTTAACAGGCACACTTTACTAATTAGAATCTGAGTTATTATCTGTCTCCTCCCTCAACAATACTGAACCTTAGAAAACTTTCATTGCGGTCATCTACCTTCTGACCTACATGTTTTTGCATATTTTAGTTGTGTTTTGCTTTTCTGCAACTGCCAAGCATTGTTATCATTGGTTTATATAGCTGTTTGTTCAGATTTTATGGTCAATTTTTATTCCTTTTACAAATCTGATAGGTCAGTTGTTTCACAGGCTTTTTCTCTTTCTTTGATTGTCAGCCTCTTCTACTGTTTATTAAACATTCTTTGCTTGATAATTCAGGCGTCTTTGCAGGTCTAATCCTGCTGTAAATTGTTTTCACTGTCTCCTGCTCATGGTGCCATGTTAGCTTTTTATTCATGATTATGAGTTTTTGCTCATACTCCTTGAAAATTACTTGTGTGATTCTTTGTGCCTAGGTGGAAGGTGAGTTCCTCTATGGGGTGGGGTGGGGGTGGGGAGGATTAATTCTGCTTCTGTGGATGTCTAGGAGCACTGACAACCTACAGTCAAATTCTTTGTGGCTTTTCTGGACACGCAAAGTAATATACATTTTTTCCTGTAAGCCTGTATGAGGTCAGAATTATAATTCCAAAAAATCAGAAAAATTTTCCACATACCTGGTCAGTTCAAGTTTCCAGTCAGTCTATTTTATTTGCAGTTTTCTGAAGGGTCAGGGTCATGGAACAGATTCATTTCATTCTTATATGTGAAATGGTCAGCTCTCATCTGTTATGCTGCTAAAAAACAGAAATTTGTGTGTTGAAATGTGTGGTGGCCTAGAGAGTCTTTGGGAAGAACAGAAGTTTCCAGTGTCTGCCCACCATCCTTTATGCCTGCTCCCAAGTAGAACGAAAGTCACGCCCTCCAGGTGAAAGTTGCCTGGAGAGGACATCTGGAGCACAGCTCTGTGAACTGGTACGAGCTCTTCACTCATTTACCCCTCTTGACTGGAGCCTGGGTATTCCCTCTCTGCATCATGAGCCTGGCCCCTCTCTCTCTCCTCATCTGCTTACTTACTCAACTGAAAACAGGTTTTCTGCTCAGCCTTTCCAGTTCTTCCTGGGAGTCTGGGCTACAACACACCCGAGGGGCCAGCTCTTCGGGTCTCCTCAGTTTCAGACAAGTGTCCTGTCCCACGGACTGGCCCACGTTCAGGCCTGTGACCAGCTCATGGCCTCCTAACCTGAGTCTATCCAAGTATTCATTCTTTGGTCCAACCCAGAGACTCCTTTCTTTTTCCTCTTCATTTCTTCCTCTAACTTTTTTCTCTCCCATGTGCTTCGTCTGCGTGTTTTACTCCAGGGCCCAGTTATTGAACACAAATAGCACGGTAACATCTTTCTGTCTAGCTCTAGCCTTCTACCCCCATTTCTTCTATGGAACGTCAGCTCTTGTGTCCGCAAAACCAAACATGAGTGATGCACACAGCAGCTGCCTCAGCACACCCCTGTCCCGGGTTCTCATTTCCTGTGGTGTTCTCACTTCTAGTCCAAGAGGCTCAGAAGCAAAGCTGGAGGTGGGCCGTGAAGAAGAGTGGAACCATGCTGACCTCGTGCACTGTGGAGAAGCTGACTCTTCATCTACAAATCCCATCCTTGGTGCAGACAAGGACGAAGAGGGTCCCCAGATGTGCCGTGTATGTGGGGACAAGGCCACTGGTTATCACTTCAATGTCATGACATGTGAAGGATGCAAGGGCTTTTTCAGGTAGGGTTACCTATCAACTTTCACCCATCTGCTACCTCTGACAAAACGGGTCACATCTAACTGGGGCTATGCCACTAGTTCCCTGGGCACCATCTTAGGGCCTCAGCTTCAGAGGCCCAGCTTCAGAGTGTGGGCTGGCGGCCATCCAGAGGCCTCCTAACTAGTCTCAGGAGAACCATTAACATCTGAGAGGAAATCGTCATCTTCTCTTTTCCCATTCTACTCAGGAAAGGCCCCTTTCCATTAAGTTCTCCCTTTGTTTCTCCATGTGCTCTTGAATAAAATTGCAAATACAGCAAATGAGTCAGTAAAAGAGGAGAAAGAATTTGAAAATCCACAAAATTCAAGAGTTCAAATCACTCTTAAGGAGCGGCATTAAGAATGGCATAAAATAAGCAAAGAATATGACACACCAGCTCACCTAGAAACAGAGATCCAAAATATTAAGGACTGAAAAGTCCCAGCTCCTAGCAAGACAGGCCCGAACAGAAAGGTCACGTTGTTCAGCTGACGAAAGAACAATGACACTGCTCAGTGCAGGCTCAGACAAAGGGGAAGAGAAGCCAGCCAGGAAAGAAGGGGGGCCAGGTGGGTGGAGGGCAGCTCCCACTGCGGGGGCACACTTGGGCCCTCGTGCATCCTGAGACAGCCAGCTGACTTGACTGTTGCAGAGTTCCTCCTGATGGCTGGACATTTACATGAAGATGGACCCCAGCACCAAGGTCCAGCTTGCAGTCCCATCAAAGCTGGGCCGCCAGACAGTTGGGTGCAGGAGAGAACCCACAGTGGGGTGTCCAGGCCAGGAGGAGCCCAGTAATGCACTGCAGCAGCCCAGGGCCCACCCACCCCCGCCCCCACTCCCAACCAGAGTGAAGAAACCCTGGTTTAGGAGCCGATGTGGTCAAGTTTGAGGTCCCAGGCGTTAGGTCAGCTTAGGAGGCCTTCATGCTCCAGGGAGAAATGAACATCTGTATAGGGTGCTGTCAGCCTGTGTGCGGCTACGGGCAACTGCTCTCCACTCATGGTGCTGAACAACAAGGAGAACATGTCACCTCTCACATCTAGAAGTCTGAGGCCTTCAAGGGGTTGGTGAGCCCAGCAGTCAGTCCTTTTTCCTCTTCTGCCATCAGAGAGTGGCTACCCTGCCTGCTCCACTGAGGGCAGCAAAGTGCCAGGGGTTCAGACTGGGAACCACAGGGCTCAGCTGAGGAATAGAAAGGCCCCTCTTGTCTTCTGAGAGCAAAGAAATCTTTCCCAGAAGACCCTTCAATTCACATCACCTAGACCAGAGCCCCAGCCAGCTCTAAAGAGCCCCAGACAGATCCCTGAGCGGGGCATCCACCAATGAGGCCGCACGGAGGAGGAAAGGCACCTGAGCCAGACCTGGATTCTCCCTGTTGCTTGCTGTAGGGGTCAGAGCTTGGATCCTGGTATCAGGCAGACCTGAATTCAAACTCCAGCCTGTCCTCTACCTCGAGGACAGCGAGCGCTATCTTCTCACAGACTCCGTTTCTTCATCTGTGCCAGGCAGATGACCAAATGAATTTCATAGGGTTCTAAGAACTAAGTTTGCAAAGCTCTGCACAATCTGTAGCCCTGCATCCAATCCACAGTATGGCTGATAAACGTGGGCTCCTTCCCTCAGTCACCAGGGGTCTCTTACCCAGCAGGGGAGGGGATGGGGCCTGGGAAATATGCCCCCTGGCTGTCTGGCTCCTGGCCTTAGGCCTCCTGGATCAGCCCCAAGGGTCCACTCAGTAGCCACACTTGTCCATTCTTAGTTTTCCACACTGCTGGACCAGAGCCAGAGGCCAGATCCAAAGGAGAATTTGTTTCCATCTATTCAGCTGTGAACAGAGAAGACAATGGCACCCCACTCCAGTACCCTTGCCTGGAAAATCCCATAGATGGAGGAGCCTGGTGGGCTGCAGTCCATGGGGGTCACTAAGAGTCGGGCACAACTGAGCGACTTCACTTTCACTTTTCACTCTCATGCCTTGGAGAAGGAAATGGCAACCCACTCCAGTCTTCTTGCCTGGAGAATCCCAGGGACAGGGGAGCCTGGTGGGCTGCCGTCTATGGGGTCGCACAGAGTTGGACATGACTGAAGTGACTTAGCAGCAGCAGCATTCAGCTGTGAAAATTTGGGACAGGGGGATAAAGTTAGGGGCCTACTGACTGGGTCTTCTGGTGAAGTGCAGGATGGCTGGGCTGTGGGGGAGGATGTGTGTGTGCTGGGGTCTCTAGAAGGAATTTACCACCTTGTCTCCCATCTGGCGCAGCTGTCTGGGGACACGTGGATGCAGCACCCAGACACTCCACTATTATGGGGCTCTGAGCCTCTCTGTTCCCCTGCGGCAGTCAGCAAGGCAGTGCTTTTTTCCAGTGAGGTAGAAAGTTTCCCATAGTGTACGCAGTCCTCTGACCTCTCAATCTAGAATGAGGACTGGGGAAGGCAGGAGGCTTATGTTTCTTACACTCCTGGGACCAGATTTCCTCCAGTCCCCTTTTCCAAGGAGAAATCCAGAGAGAAGCCACCTCCACAGAGACTTGGCCCAGTTCTCCTGGGGTTCCTGGGTGTTAGGAGAAGAAGGGGAGAGGGTACAGGCCTCAGAGTGCTGAAGCATCCCACGAAGCAGCTCCGGTGCAGGCTCTGAGCAGCGTCTACCTCCCATGTGGATGCTGAGGACAATCTAGTACCTGGCTCCCCTTCTCCAGCAGGCTTGGAGGCCTCTGGGCACCCCCATAGAAGCCTGAAGAGCCCTGGTCTGTACCTTTCCTATGAACCCCACCCAACTCAGAGGCAAAGGCAGAACCCACAGAGGGTGTGACCAGTGTTTGTGTCAGGGGCGGACAAGAAGCCAGGGTACACAACGCGTCCTATCTTCTGCTCTCTGTTCTCTTGCAGGAGGGCCATGAAACGCAATGCCCGGCCCCGGTGTCCCTTCCGGAAGGGCGCCTGTGAGATCACCCAGAAGACCCGGCGTCAGTGCCAGGCCTGCCGCCTTCGCAAGTGCCTGGAGAGCGGCATGAGGAAAGAGAGTGAGCAAAGGCTGCGGGAGCGGGCATGGGCATGGGCATGTGAGCCACGGTGTGCGTGAGAGCATCCATGTGCGCATGCGCACAGGGGCAGACATTAACCTGAGGTCCCCGGCCTATCCTGGAGGGACTGGAGAAGTGGAGGGTTATCGCCATTCTCTGTTCTTGGAAGCCTGATTCTCTCTGGCCAGGCCCACTCTCCCCTCAGTTGCGCTCGCATGATTCATGTTATGCCCTTCATAATTGTTTTAGCCAAATTAGGGGAGCTGAATTGGGAACAAGAAGCTGGAGACTCATGGTGTGCTTGACCTGCACCTTCTACCAGTGGCCCAGACCTCACATCCTCGAGGAATTGTGTGCAGCCAGTGACAGAAGGGTTCTCAATTCCCTTGTCCAGCTTTGGTATAATTGTGCTCCCAGGGACTCTGAGATTAAAGAGCATGGGAAAAGGCTGGACGTTTCCAAGGTGTATTTCTCTCCATCAGTCACAGAGGGACACGAGACCTTGGGCACCCTTTAAAGGGCCAGGTTCCCTGGGCATTGGCAGACAGCCTTTCCTGCAGAGAAGCTGCACCTGTTGTCCCCTCCCCACCAGGACCCCCTCCCCCAGAGCTCTGCTCTGCACACACAAGTGGGGTCCAGAAATCCACAGATGACCTTAAAGCCCCAGGCTACATAGGAAGTGGCTGGAGAAGATACCACTTGCTAAGCAGTAGCTCAGCTCTCCGAGACCCAGAGATCTTGGGGGACTCTCAGGAGTCTTAATGGTACCTGATACACCAGAAACAAATAATCAGGTGCATTTATGAAACAACTATTACATAGCAGCAGTTATATTAGGCACTTCCCATGCAGTGTCTCATGCTAAGAGCAGTGTGAGGTGAGCACTCTCACTCCAGCTTACCACGAAGGCAAGAGAGATGAAGAAGCCCATCAAGGTCACCACTACAAAGTGGCAAAGCCGTCACTGAAGCCTGGGGCCTTAAGATCCAGAAGCCAGAGCAATAACCACTGTTCCACAGAGTTGTCTTGAACCCCATGGTCACAGGCAGCACCCCCGTCCTTCCCCGCAAGGGTTTCTCCAGAGGAGCCCATAGTCTCTGACAGTCTGGAAAAGGGCAGGATTCTTGTCACCAGTCTATCTCCATCCCCTGCTGCTGCCTGAGTCTGCTCTTGGCTGTCTTTGCAGTGATCATGTCCGATGCAGCTGTGGAGCAGAGACGGGCCTTGATCAGGAGGAAGAAGAGAGAACGGACTGAAACTCAGCGCCCTGGAGCCAAGGGTCTGACTGAAGAGCAGCAAATGATGATCCGGGAGCTGACGACTGCTCAGATGAACACCTTTGACAGCACCTTCATTCATTTCAAGGATTTCCGGGTATGAGGCTTTCGAGATGGCTCAGCTCCTATGCTTGCTCCTCAGAACCCCAGTCTCATTCCCAGGGATTCTCGAAGAGTGGCCCCTGGACTTTCAGGAGCAGCAGCGACACCTGGGAACTTGTTAGAAATGCGGGTCCTCAGTTCACCCCTGACAGAGCCTTTGAGGGCAGGGCCCAGCAGACTGTGCTATGACAAGACTCCTCAGGTGACTCTAACTCATGCTCAGGTCTGAGACACTCTGCTCTCTCCTTCTACAGCCTGTAGAAATGGAGTCTGAGTCAGCGGTGGAGTTTATGGACAGCTGAGTTGGCTGCTGGCATTCAGGGCTCTATGAGGACGCAGAAGGGGCATGCATTTGTGAACTGGTTTTACTGATCTAGGAAAACTTCAGTGACCTCAGCAATGGTAGCCTTGTCTGATCGCAGTGCCCCTTTTCACCTGTGCCCACAAGTATCTCATGATCCATCCAGCTCACAGAACTGGTAGCCAGTGGCCCCCAAAGTCTGTTCTTTCCATCTCCAGCTCTCAGATCCTTTTCTGAGTTTCCTGAGTGCAAGTTCAGGGACACTTGGGACACACCCCTCGATGGAGGCCTCCTCACCTTCCACCAAAGCAGGAAGCAAACCCATCTCTGACCAGGCAGGAATGTGAGGGACCGTGAAGTCAGAGACCCACCAAAGAGAGAAGAAACCAGCGCTCTGTGTGTGGGGGTGGGGTGGTGAGTGGGGTGGGGGCTGTACACGCCTGCCACTGTGCATCCTCTCAGGGAGCAGCTGTGGTTGTGTGTGCCTGTCTGGGAACAGGGAAAATTCCTGTTTGGGAGAATACATATTCCGTCTCTCCTTTCTTCTCTCCCACTTCCGGCTCATGCCCCAGCTGCCAGATGTGCTCAGTAGTGGCCGCCAGAATCCAGAGCCTCTGCAGATTCAGTCCAGGGAAGAAGCCGCCAAGTGGAGGAAGATCAGGGAAGATCTGTGTTCAGTGAAGCTCTCCCTGCAGCTGCGGGGGGAAGACGGCAGCGTCTGGAACTACAAGCCCCCCGCTGACAATGGCGGGAAAGAGATCTTTTCCCTGTTGCCCCACATCGCTGACGTGTCCACCTACATGTTCAAAGGCATCATCAACTTTGCCAAGGTCATCTCCTATTTCAGGTAGGACATGGGCTGGACGGTGTGGAAAGGAGCAGGGCATGGCCAGCAGGTTCTGAGGGTCTGGGATGGATTTCTCTGAAGTGAGATGCTGGTGCCAAAAGATACTCCTTTACCTCTGCCCCCAGGGCACCTGGTCGTGTGTGGGAGTGGAGCCCTCTCTGTCTATGTGGCTCATTAGCTTTGTGACTGCGGCCTGCCATTTAACCTGTGGCTCAACTGCCTCATCTGCTGCTGCTGCTGCTGCTGCTGAGTCGCTTCAGTCGTGTCCAACTCTGTGCGACCCCATAGACAGCAGCCCACCAGGCTCCCCCATCCCTGGGATTCTCCAGGCAAGAACACTGGAGTGGGTTGCCATTTCCTTCTCCAATGCATGAAAGTGAAAAGTGAAAGTGAAGTCGCTCAGTCGTGTCCTACTCTTAATGACCCCATGGACTGCAGCCTACCAGGCTCCTCCATCCATGGGATTCTCCAGGCAAGAGTGCTGGAGTGGGGTGCTATTACCTTCTCCGGCCTCATCTGCTAGACTGGGGCTAATGATGCCTGCCTTGCAGGGCTGTAAGTGAAATAAGAAAACCTCTGGAAGAGCATTCAGCACATACATGTGGATGTTCAGTGATGCCCCTTCTCCATTTTCCTGCCAAGGGGTAGGAGTCACAAGTTGATAGTTCAAGAGCAATGGAAGAGTTGGAAGGAAAAGGAAGGAGGCCCATAGAGAGAAGAGGGCTAGGAAGAGATACTGTGTTGCCAGCAGTCTGCCGCTAGAGAAGGCTGAGATGGAGGACAATGGGCTGGGACTCCCCAGCTAGGCATGTAGGCAACAACCACTGGGCAACTGGGGTGACTGAGAAGTTCTGGGCCCTACTGGTGTGGTGGCAACCACAGCCCCACAATAGGGAGCCTGTCACAGTGTGAGGCAGCACCGGGCGTGTCTCCCCTGGGGTCAGGCCCACCAGGCCAGGCCTGGGCAGGTGGAACTGAATCACATAAGGAGCCCTGACTCCATCTGCTGGCAGAGGGCAGGTTCTTTTCCAGGAGCCTATGGGTTCCCCTGTGGGTGACATGCAGGACTTATTTACTGGAGTGAGGGTTGTCACAGGCTGGAGTGGGGTTCAGATTGTGCCAAGGTAGGTCAAGGGAGCAGGGGGAGGGACTCACTTTTGCCCATGGACCCAGCAGATCCCCCTTGACCATCCGATGACCCAGGACTTACCACCAGGCGGGGAGGGCACTCATTTTTTGTGACGATCAGCTTTGCGCACAACCACCCCAGGAGGCAGGTGTTACTCTCACCTTCTTTCCACAGGTAGAAAAACTGAGGTTCACCAAGGTTAAGGCAGGTGCACAGGATCTCAGTTAATCAGAGAGGCCAGCTTTGGAAGCATACAGCCTTCAGAGCTGGCCCCCTGCCAGGTCCTGGGCAGGGCACTGCGGGGGACACAGAAGGAAAAGATCAACTTTGTGGCATTTGTGGCTCAACATTGCAGATCTAAAAGAAGAGGCTAAACTCCTGAGGAGACCAAAGCCAGGCACAGGTCCTCCTCAAGAACTCCCTCCTGGGCTTTTAGGTAGAATGCCTCCATTAGTGGGGCATGGTGTTGGGGGGGTGGCTTTCAGGTAGGGAGGGCTTCCCTGGTGGCTCAGACGGTAAAGAATTTACTTGCAATGCGGGTTTGATCCTTGGGTTGGGAAGATCCCCTGGAGGAGGGCATGGAAACCCACTCCAGTGTTCTTGCCTGGAGAATCCTCATGGACAGAGGGGCCTGGTGGGCTACAGTCCATGGGGTCGCAAAGAATCAGACATGAGTGAGTGACTAAGCACAGCACAGCACTCAGGTGGGGAAGTCACTGTGTCAGTCTAACATAGGGCCTAGAAGCAGCCACTGTGGCCGGGCCTGTGCTCAGTGCTGGGGGTGGGGTTCAGGGCACTCAGCCTGCCTGGAGAGAAACAGCAGACATGGCTAATTCAAAACAGACAGCAGGAAGCAGACTGCCCTGCTGCATGGCACTCACACTGGAGGCACCTGCAGGACTGCACTCCGGAAAGACCTCTAGGAGACATAGGGACTGCTTGGCCTGAAGGACTAGCAGGATTTACTTAAGTGAAGCTAAAGGGCTTCCCTGGTGCTCAGCAGTAAAGAATCTGCCTACAGTGCAGGAGACCTGTGTTCAATCCCTGGATTGGGAGGATCCCCTGGAGAAGGGAATGACTACCCACTCCAGTATTCTTACCTGGAGAATTCCATCAACAGAGGAGCCTGGCAGGCTACAGTCTGTGGGGTTGCAAAAGAGACATGACTGAGCGACTAACAACACTTCACTTCAAAGGCGTAATCATTCCAAATGGCGAAACCTAGGCAGAAAATATGGGACCAGGAGCCCAGGCTGTGCAGGGAGCTGGAGGAGATGGGGCTGGGCTGTAAGGGGCCCAGACACCCAGCCACATCAGAAGTGGAGAGTCCCTGAAGGTGGCAGGGGCCCAGAGGAAGATGGTAGTGAGGAATCTGCTTGCTGGGTTGTGAGCGGGAGAGAGTGGAGGCAATTCGAGGGCTACTGCAGTCGTGCTAAGGGGCAGGAGCCCATCCCACCTCTTCTCTTCGCCACCCCCACCCTGATTCAGGATTACAGGAGTAGGTGTGGGCCTGTGGCAGCTTCCTTGGAAGCCAGCATCCCCTCCTTATCCTTGCTGCCAGGGACCTGCCCATAGAGGACCAGATCTCCCTGCTGAAGGGGGCCGCCTTTGAGTTGTGCCAGCTGAGATTCAACACGGTGTTCAATGCAGAGACCAGGACCTGGGAGTGCGGTCGGCTGTCCTACTGCGTGGAAGACCCTGCAGGTGCCTGAGAGATGCCTGTCTGTCCTGCCAGAGGGTGGGAAAACAACCATGGAGGGAGGAGAGGAGCCACACTAGGATCCGTGGGTCCTGGGATTGCAGTGCAGAAGATAGGGCCATGAGAAAGGGGGCCTTGGTGAGGGAGATCTGGGTCCTGGGTCAGCTTCCTGAGAAGTGGACCCCTCCAGCCTGCACCCACCCACAGGTGGCTTCCAGCAGCTTCTCCTGGAGCCTGTGCTGAAATTCCACTATATGCTGAAGAAGCTACAGCTGCATAAGGAGGAGTATGTGCTTATGCAGGCCATCTCCCTTTTCTCTCCAGGTGAGAGCCACACCTGCCTCCCCTGGCTTCCCCTTGTTCCACCAGGCTTGCTCACACCCCATCAGCTTCAGCCAAGGGCGGGGCAGCATTCCTTCCTTTGCTTTCCCCAGGGAAGTTTCCCGACTGATGGCCTTGCCCTCCACTCACTGCTCAGCCAGGATGAGGATGGCAGCTGTTTGCTCCCAGGGTCAGAGGGGTGATGCAAAGTCCTCTTAGCAACCCCCTCACTTTCTTGCCTGAGAATCCTTGGCTCTGGAAGGTGGTTGGCTAGCCATTTGTCCCCTCTGGGATGGACCAAGCCTGTCTTGGCCCCCGTGGCCTTCCCCTCCCCACCAGACCGCCCAGGTGTGGTGCAGCGCCTCGTGGTAGACCAGCTGCAGGAACAGTTTGCCATGACCCTGAAGGCCTACATCGAGTTCAACCGGCCCCAGCCTGCCCACAGGTGAGCAGCAAGCAGGGAGGGTGTGAGCCCTGCCCCCAGGGCCCTGCTTGTCCTGAGGCAGCCTCTGATCACCAGGGTTTGGGGGCCCTGTTTTGTGGCCTTCATTGAGGTCTCCTGCCAGTCAACTAGAACTACTACTGTTGAGAAGAGCCAGCCCTGGTGCCAAGCACTTAACATGCAGATCATACTTAATCCTGAAAACATCCCCATGCAGCAACTGCTGCCATATCCTGCCAGGGATATGGAGACTCAGGGTGGCTGACCTCGGGGCCCACAGCCAGACAGGTGGGGTCGGAGGTAGGTCCTTGCCGGCCAAGTCTGTAGCCCACACCCTGGAGCACTAACTGGCTAACCATCTCCCAGGACAAACTCCAGGTAACAGGGGAGGAAATTCCTTGGTCCTGGTCACCCAAGGGAGGAGGGCTGCTTGTTCAGGGCTTGGCCAGGGAGGGGCTCCCACCCCATTCACTGAGCCCCAGCAGCCCTTGTGACCTGGTACCAAGCCTGGGCCATGACCAGGGAAGGCCAGCGCTGGGTGTGCCTGTGCAAACGTAAAACCTCGGGTCTTTACTTGGCCTGCTGCAGCTGGCTTTTGAGTTTGGCTTCATGGGATGCTGGGTGTCTTGCTTTGCTCAGTCCTCCCCTGTATGGAGCCAGGAGGCATCGTGGGGAACCTGAGGCATGAGGTGTGTCTCAGACACTGGACCCCAGGCTAGATCCAGGGAGGGATTGCTGCCTGCAGCCCCTGCCTCCACAGCTTCTCCCCTTGGTCCTGACACCCATTCATTAGCCATGGCAGTGAGGATCCCCCCAAACTGACCTGTTCATGCAGTGTCTGGAATGTCTGTTTCCCCATGATGTCGCTGTGTGTGGAGACTGAAGCCTGGAGGAGGAGATGTGGGGGTGGGAAGAGTGGTCCACACCTCAAGTGTGCCAGGCTGCTCTGCCCCCTTATCCACAGACTGCTGTGGAAGCTTAAGGAATTCTGCCGAGCCTTGTCTCTTGGCTTACCTGAGAGGTCCTGAGATGAAAACCCTCAAACGTGTGCAGTTTCAGAGGGGCTCCATCTTTGGTGGGTGGGGGCAGGGCAGGCTGTACTGCTAACTGTTCCCCTGATTGGCCGGCAGGTTCTTATTCCTGAAGATCATGGCCATACTCACCGAGCTCCGCAGCCTCAGCGCCGAGCACACCCAGCAGCTACTGCGCATCCATGACGTACACCCCTTCGCCACCCCACTCATGCAGGAGCTCTTCAGCACCACAAATGGCTGACTGGCCGCTCCAGGGCAGCCAGAGCTGGGGCCCTCGGAGCCGGAGCCACCACTCCTGGGCCTGGACAGACGGATGCTGACAGTGCCCAACAGGTCCTGCCTCCCTAGGGGTCTCGCAGAGACAGCTGTGATGATGGCGGGCTAGCATTCCTCAGCCCCCAGCTCGGTCTGGGGAGAGCCAAGCCCAGGTGCCTTACATGGAGACTGTGCTGGCCCCTAGGTCAGGCCTTTAGAGAGGCAAGGCACCTCTCTCCCCTTAGAAGACACCCTGGGTCTGGGCATCTAGTGTCATGGTGGGAGAGGGGATAGGACGCCTGGGGCTGGGGCATCTGAGGGTCTGTGCCCACACCCAAGTTCATTAGCTTCTTGGGTTTTTTCACTGCTTCATCTGCTACCCCTCCTCTCCCACTTGCCAGCCATTCCCAACCCACTACTTCTAGTCCCAAGTTGCTCTGTGAGTTCCAAGCCTGTGTGCGCTAATGCAGGTGCATTAGAGTTGAGTCCTTTAGAGACAGGCCAGAAGGCCTGCACTGAGTGTCACAAGCTTGTTATAACCTCTTCTGTTTATTCTTCCCTCATTCTGTCTCCATTCATGAAAACACTTCGTTACACACTGACAATATGCTACCTGCTGTGGGGAGTACCCGCTGACTCAGATATGGATCCTGACCTTGATGGGGGTATGTGACTTGATGCAGGTCAGCTTCACAGCCTAACTGGGACTGGTTCCTCCTGAGACTGGAACACTGAGGACTCCGTGGTGAGGCTATATGGACGGCAGTTAATAAATGTGTTCCTGTTTACATGTTTTCAAAGCTAAAGAGTATGACAGCCTTTCCTTTATAACCATTTTGAGTAAAAATGTTTCTGCATTTTTCACAAATTATGGGCATCCCATACCTAAGAACCAGGCTTATCACATATGATCCTATGTTTAATGTCAAATCAAGGCAAGAGGACTTCAATAATTAACTTTTGGTTAGAGATTTAAACTTTTTTGGCCTTCCTTTCTGAGGGAAAAAGAAATATGGGGATGGTGAAAGAGAAATGTATTTGTATATATTTTTATTTTTATAATACATATTTTACTATTGCCCTTTACATATCTGAAGACTTTTGGTGTGAGAACATAAAAAATGCATTAACTTGGCTTGTTCACAGAAATAATCATCCCATATAAAAACTTTACATATCATTCAAAATGTAGTAATTTTAAGTGACTAACCTTTTATGCAAATGAAGCTACAAGTTAACTGAATTTTAAGGAACAGATATTCAATTTTACCATTTTTCAAGAAGGTCACACTTAGAGAACGTAAGTCATTGAGACTATACATCAAAGCAAACAAACATATTCTCTCACCCCTCCAGATTCCCCAGCCTCCTCTGCATCAAGAGGACGTAGAACACACTATTTTTTAGGAAAGAATCTGAGAAAAGGAGTTCTTCTTTCCAAACACATTGCAGATTTTGCCCCCAGTAATTGTGTCTAATTATACTCATTTAGAAATATAAATATATTCCTATACCATATACATCTC
The DNA here is from genome assembly GCA_006410615.1 of Neotragus moschatus. NCBI lineage: Eukaryota > Metazoa > Chordata > Mammalia > Artiodactyla > Bovidae > Neotragus > Neotragus moschatus. Next base: position 419,466 of record SJYA01000194.1, read on the forward strand.
TTCTTTCCCATTGAAATAATTTTGAGTGTGCTATTCACTCAAGAGTCTGAAATGGTTGTTAAGTGTAGACTATGGTAAGGTAAGAGCAAGGTGATTAGGTGGGATGTAGAAATGCCCATCTCCCAGTATTGATTTTAAAAACACCCGGGCAGTTTCACAAACACTGAATTGATATGTATGTATGGATGACACATATGATAAAAACTAAGTGTAGTCCTAGTGCAGTTAAGGTTCAAGGTTAGGTGCACCAAAGAGCTCACACAGGAGTCTTCCTTTCAGCAGGTTTGTGCATGTCCAGTTTATGGGGCTAGGAGCCAAAGTCAACTTTCCTACTCTCGAATGTTTGAACTTCTCTGTCACTCCCTTCACTGAGCTCTTGAGCAGCAGAACTTAGCATCAGTTTCTAGGCATCCCTGAGACCCCTATTCTTTTTCTAGGTCTTGCCTCAGTCAGGTGAGGATGGAGTCAGTCTCTAAATCTCAGGAGAGAAGCCCAAGTTACTGCTTGCCTTCTGGCTCCGTTAAGTCAGAGCCACTCCGCCACCAATCTGGTCTGGACTTTAAGGATCCAGTTAAAGCTTGGATATCAACAACTCGTAAGAAGGCCCATTGTGTCCTCTCTTTTCTGAAAAGAGGATGTAAAGAGAAACATACACTTAATGGACCATTCCTTCACAGCCTGTGACAACCCACGGGCTTCATCATACCGCTCTCCATGACAGCTTCAGTCTTTCCCCTAACGAAACTGCAATCCTCCTAAACTGAAGGTGCCAGTGAGTGAGTGAAATAGTCCTGCACCTGAGAGAGGGGTGAACACCCCATTGCTTTTGCTCACTTCAGACTTCTCCACAATGGGGAGTTGCAACTTGAGCGCTCCCTTTATTACTACCCTTCTCAATGGGCACCCAGGGTCACTGCTCACCTGAGATATGATCTCAAAGGACGGGTTCAGCACTACTTCTTCAAAGTCCTTAACCCATTACACAAGTGACATCTTGCATATTTGTGCTGACCCCCACCCTTCCCCTCCAAACCCCTGCAACTGATAAAAGTGTTTATTTTATAAATATTAGCCAAGCCGACCACAACAATAAATAGAGGACCAGACTTTATCCAATATAAATTTGTTTTTATTGAAGCAGCAGTCACATGACTTCATATCTAGCCTTTAGATTAGGCCTGACGGAGTGAGCCAGCCCTAAAAAGAATGATGTTTCTTTTTGCACTAAGAGACATAACATGTTTACATACATCATCCAGCATTGGAAATGAGCAGACTCAAACACAACATGTGTTGGTTTGCCTGGGAGGTACAGCCCCACTATTTGTGGTGTTCATATAATTCACAGATACTCCCAAGACCATTACTAATGGGATGAAAGTTAAAAGAAAATAACAGCTACATCAGACCATGAACACAGGAATCAAAGACAGCAGCTTATACACATTTTTAAAAACTTGTCCCTTTCAGGCTTGTATTCTTTCTTTTCAAAGTAATGTTTGCATAGCTTCCTCGACATCAACTCCAAAGGTTTCCAAGACGGAAGCTGCACCTCTTGGGGCTATACAATGGAATAAGATCATTTAAGAGAACAAGAATTAGTGTTCTTATCTTGACTTTCGTTAACAGCTTCGTGTTTCTCTAATTGGAGGAATGAAGTGGTGATGTGACTACATAACGCATTGGCAAAATAGATAGGGGGAAGGAAATAAGGTTGGGTACTGAAATAAAGACCACACACTTGTGAATTTTAATTTCATTTCCAGGCTAACCTACTTTTTATTTAATGCAAATTACAGTACCAGTTAACTATTTCCAAACCAAGTCACATAGAACGAAATGTATTTACAAGGGAATGGGGAAAGGGAAAAAAAACATTGAGCATACTTTTCACAAAAAAGTTTATATTTAAAATGAAAAAAAAAATCAGTCACAGAGGCATTCAAGTAGTAATAATGTTATACAGATTTTGCTTTTCCTTTATATCAAGACAGATTTGCACAAGTGTTTGCAATAGTTTGTATACAACCCACAGTCCTTTATATATATATATATATATAATAATAAATTTTGTTTTTTAGATTTGATTTTAAGATGGAAGTGGTCACGCTATTTGGTATGTGTACAGGCCCAAGTGATCCATCGGCAACACATTTATGAATGCAAATTTTACAGGCAAGCACATTTTCATACATCTATCTGTATCTGCCTGTAGACAGATATAGTTAAGAAAAAAACTTAAAAATTAACACAAGGAAGTCTACTTTGTCAAGTTAACCCCTTATGTACTGGTTGTCATTTTGCTTTTATTGCAGAGGTGCAAATGGAGCAACAAACTTGAATAAAACGTCATAACCCTTGTGAAAATAATCCAAACCCCAGAGATTACTTTCAAAAAAGCCTCTCAAACACAGACCTTAGTCTGGGGCTCTACTCTGCTTCTAGTTGTCTTATTTTCAGTGGCTCAGGTTTCTACCAGAAAAGACAGATTTTACTGTAAAGCATACTTAGTTTATTTTTCTATATAAGGGATATAAGGGAGAAAGTGTTCGACTCTGTGATTAGATGATCAACTAACATGAACGAGAAATCAGATACAATTTTGGTTTAAAACAAAGAAAAACCCCCAAGCTCCTGGGGATCTGGCATTGGCCAAACTTCCTTTGGAAGATTCCAAAGTTAAATCCCTTAAAAAGGAAAGGGAAAAAGAAATGAAATGCCAGTGTCTTTATATCCACAGGGATAGAGAATACAATAGTCCTCTTAGAAATCTTTGCATTGGTGCAGACAAGATGACTGGTTAGGCAGGCTTTGTTAAAACACAAAAAATATGTGTCTAAAAATTAAGAGGACTTTAAAAAAAGGACACAACACGTTGCTGGAAAGAAGGTGCAGTCTTCTGCCTTGCTGGAATGAACACATGATATTTCAAAAATAGCAAGCTTTGGTTTGGTAAAGTTTTTTTTTTTCTTCTTCTACTTGAGACATCTTATATGGAGTACTTGGAGGCAAAACAAGTAATTTTGTTTTTTCTTTCGAAAAAGGCCTTCATGATGGGCACACAGTAAGAAACAGATTTTTCAAAAAGATAAATTAAAATGACATTTCACTGAACAGGGGTAGAGGTGACAGGAGGGAGGCAAGTTCCCTTGTGAAAACAACAGTCCCCACCGCGCGGGCGGCAATCGTGCAGCGGCCGCTAGTAATTGCACCACAGCATTTTAGACCACTCGTATCAAAACCGATACAAGTACTAAGAAACATCGATTTACAAATACCAGTTCTCTCTCTCTCTTTTTTCTCTCATTTGGGAGGGAAGTAGCTGAAAGGGAGAGAGAGAGAGAGGACAGAAGGCTCCTGGAATCTGCTGTCTGTAAGACCCACGGTTAGGGTTTGGGGGAAGAGACGAGCAAAATCTACTCTATTCCATATTCTCCGGCTCAAGGGCTCCCTGGCACTACGCTAAGTCCCTGGATGAAATGGAACTGGTCACTGCTACTGAGGAGGAAACAGATGTTCAGAACCAAACACAGGTAGGGCTTGAATGAAATAAGATTATGAAAATGATTATGGTTTCCTCTTTCCACTCCTGAGCATGGTAACTGTGGAAGGGGCAAAGACACTGTTATGAGTGAGCCATTATTTCAAAGGGAAGGGGGTGGGACAGGGAGACATGGATATTGAGACCAATTAATATCTGCAAAATGAAAAACAGAAAAACAAACACATGGAAGCGAAGGCACTCCAAACTATATAGATACACTATACATTGCTAGAGTTATTGTTACAATAATACAGGCCGGTACCTACTGTACAGAGTTAAAACTATATGGCTTTAAAAAGCTCGTCTACAATTTGTCTGATTATTAAACAGAATCACTGCCCTGAACAGTAACTTTTTGCTCATTAATAACAGTTCCTGGGTCCACATATTTACATACAAAACAACAGAACTTAAATTTAAAAACATTGAAAGAAAATATAATGTACAAGCTTGAATTTGGTGAGGAGCTTTTATTATTATTATTTACAAAAAACATTATTCAGAGACCTGGATCCCACTTGTATAAAAGAGTTCTGTGATCCCACCATGATCCTTGAGAAAGAAAAATCACGATCCTCAGCCCTCACACACACACAATTAAAATGAGAGAAAAACTTGACTTTTCTCTCTTCTCTTACCCCATTTATGGGGGAAAATGTTTCCTAAAAGAAGCACAGATTTTTACATTCTCCAGCAAGTATATCAAGTTCAGAGTACTGTCTGTGTCCACGTTTGGCTGGGTAGTTTGGTCTCAAAATAGGTCCACTTCTCTGTCACAGACCTGCCATCCAGCTTCTTTATAAACTCTTTCTAAAATGGTCTATCAAAGCCATTCCCTTTAAGAATTAATGCTGTCAAATAGTTTGATTCAGACTTCTTTCAAATCTTAATTTGCTCTCAGAAGCTCATTTTGAAAAGTAAAATGCAATTTGTTTGATTTGGTTTGAGTGAGTGTGTTTCCTTTCTCACGAACTCTGATATAACCAGAGGTTGGAGAAACCCTTCTGTGGCTTAAGAGTTTAGCTAGACAGTGAGTGAAAAATAGGATGGCTCACAGGTGCCTCTCTGGGTACTGGTTCACGTCAGCAGGCAGTATGACTCTCTTGGAGAGTCACACACACTTGGTTAAGAAGCAGGACAGGGCGCTGGGACCTGCATGAGGGCTGCCAAGAGACTCCACTTCTGAATCACCTGGAGGGCGAAACCCCTAACATGACCTAAGGTGACAACAAGTAGGGTGAAAGGTTATACACAGTCTGGGGCTCAGTTCTGCAGCCCTACAGTTATCAGCTAACCTTGGAAAGGTGTGTGGGGAAGGAAGGAAAGTAGGCGGGAAAGGCGGCCATCACTCAAGTGATCTTTAAATGTAAAGTACAACTGATTGTGCCTTAAAGATTCATAGGTCAAGTAATGGCCCATAAGCACCAAGGTGTCTAAGGTTCATTTTAGAGTATATAAGGCCCACATAGATGTCAACCTTAAAAATAGAAAACAAACCAGCTGTGAAAATCTATTTCCTTACTGCCAACGTAATCCTTCAATTCTCCTTGCTTTCCAAGGAATATTGCTTTTTCTTCAAAACAGAGACTGAGTCTTACACTGTTCACTGATTATATGAAGAAAACAAAAACTCTTAACTAGGTGTAGGGGGAAACATCCTCATGCTTCAACTAGTCAATTTTGATATAGTGGACAAAAACAGAAAGACAGAACAAAACAAAAAAACCCCAAACAAAAGGCAGTACTGAATCTATGTATATAACACATATACACACATTTATATAATCAGTCTTCCTATAAAGTCAGCAGGTACAATTGACTGTTTATGTCATTTTGAAGTGTAGTTTTTAATATTCCTACCATCTAAAATCATCATGGCCTATCTCACATGCATCAATAAATAAAATTTAAAAAGCTTGAGGTTAAAAAAGCTGAAATTAAATACAGATTCTGGATTTGGAGTTAAAATTAGAACTATATGCAGAATGTGGCAATTTCTGCAAGCTCAATTTGCAATTAAAACATACTAAAAATAAACCAGTAGACTGTTACAATTCACATTATTTAACTACGATGTCCTCTCAAGTGTATCTTTCCAAGGGAAGCAACTTTAGAAAAAAAAAATCTGGACAAGTCATTCACAGTGGTGAGATCTGCCCGGCCCATCCTTCTCTTCCAGGTTCATCAGCTTTTGACCTCTGCAGCCAGAGTGGCCAGCTCAACACCCTTCTCAGTCTTCTCCTAGGTCACTATATTAAAACTGTACTAAGTTTTATAGAGAACCTTTGGTCAGGCAAACAAAGACCCACACAAAGCACACACACTTCTCCCCTGACAGCTTCAGAAGTTTCTTTACCTACAGAAGTTTCTTTACCACCAGCACTGATTAAGAGTAAAATAAAACCTTGACATCAATTAAGAATTTTCCCCATATAGATTCAAACTTTATTGACCTTCTGGGTTACAAATGACACACATTTCCTTTGTCTGCCACACCTGCCATTGACATGCCAAAGGCAAGTCTTCAAGTACCCGAGGATATGGATTAATTTTACAAGTGACATTTAAGTCCCCATTGAGTTACACCTGCTAAGCTCCCAACCAATTTCAAGCTGTGCACTATACCCAAGTCTTACACTTGACTTTAAATAAAACAAAGTTCAAAAAAACTTCAGCACAGAACAAAGTCTTCTTCTTTTGTGGAAGGGGCATGAGGCAAGAGTCCTGTTTTTAAAGTATACAACAGCAGACTTTTGATAAAAAAAGATTGTCGTGGGAGAGAGATTTGTGTGTTCTAGTGCTCCGCTTTCCCCCTCCCCAAAACCCCTCCCACCCCCTGGATCTCCCTCAAGTGAGAATACAATGAAACTGGTTTGTATTTATAGATATTTTACAAGGTTAAATAAGAACAACAATAATAATAAAAAAAATTGAACACTAAAATGAATAGGTTTTTTTTTTTTCTCTTTTTAATTTTCTTTCCAATCGTGACCAGTGTTGCTGAGTGACACGCAAGTAAACTGGTGGTTGTTCCTGTGCAGCTGGCTGCTCGGGACTGTTCAGGAGGAGTCAGAAGCTGATGCAGAAGCGGCATTATTGGTCTGTCCACGGTCTCCAGCATTAGCATCTGCAAATTGAAAGCCCCAAGAGAGAGCATGAACAATGCTGTAATACCTCAGAGAGAAAAGAACGTGGCCTCAACTGCGGACTGAGAGCTGTATCTGGAATGTTATTTTAAATATGGCCAATACTATGATATTTCAGTCCCTCTGCTGGATCCTCAAGTTGGGAAATCTGTTGTGGGCCCTAGAACTTTTGCAGCCGTGCAAGAACTTCTTTGGTGTAACTGTTCTCCAGTTTGTGGGTTGTCTGCTAGGCAGTCTACGGTGGGGCTAATGGTGACCTCCTCCAAGAGGATTTATGCCACATGCTGCACCTCCCAGGTCTGCTGTAGCCAGAGTCTCACTCTCTGTGGCAGTCCACTGCTGACCCGTGCCTCCACAAGAGGCGCTCAGACATTTCAAAGACAGGTCTGGCTCAGTCTCTTGTGGAAAATTCTTAAAGAGTCAGGAATACCAGACCACCTTACCTGCCTCCTGAGAAACCTGTATGCAGGTCAAGAAGCAACAGTTAGAACCAGACATGGAACAATAGACTGGTTCCAAATTGGGAAAGGAGTAAATCAAGGCTGTATATTGTCACCCTGCTTATTTAACTTATATGCAGAGTACACCATGTGAAATGCAGGGCTGGATGAAGCACAAGCTGGAATCAAGATTGCTAGGAGAAATATCAATAACCTCATATATGCAGATAACACCACCCTACAGCAGAAAGTGAAGAGGAACTAAAGCGCCTCTTAATGAAAAAGAGAGTGAAAAAGCTGGCTTAAAACTCAACATTCAAAAAAATTAAGATCATGGTATCCGGTCCCATCACTTCATGGCAAATAGATAGGGAAACAATGCAAACAGTGACAGACTTTCTTTTCTTGGGCTCCAAAGTCACTGTGGACGGTGACTATAGCTGTGAAATTNTTTTCTTTCCAATCGTGACCAGTGTTGCTGAGTGACACGCAAGTAAACTGGTGGTTGTTCCTGTGCAGCTGGCTGCTCGGGACTGTTCAGGAGGAGTCAGAAGCTGATGCAGAAGCGGCATTATTGGTCTGTCCACGGTCTCCAGCATTAGCATCTGCAAATTGAAAGCCCCAAGAGAGAGCATGAACAATGCTGTAATACCTCAGAGAGAAAAGAACGTGGCCTCAACTGCGGACTGAGAGCTGTATCTGGAATGTTATTTTAAATATGGCCAATACTATGATATTTCAGTCCCTCTGCTGGATCCTCAAGTTGGGAAATCTGTTGTGGGCCCTAGAACTTTTGCAGCCGTGCAAGAACTTCTTTGGTGTAACTGTTCTCCAGTTTGTGGGTTGTCTGCTAGGCAGTCTACGGTGGGGCTAATGGTGACCTCCTCCAAGAGGATTTATGCCACATGCTGCACCTCCCAGGTCTGCTGTAGCCAGAGTCTCACTCTCTGTGGCAGTCCACTGCTGACCCGTGCCTCCACAAGAGGCGCTCAGACATTTCAAAGACAGGTCTGGCTCAGTCTCTTGTGGAAAATTCTTAAAGAGTCAGGAATACCAGACCACCTTACCTGCCTCCTGAGAAACCTGTATGCAGGTCAAGAAGCAACAGTTAGAACCAGACATGGAACAATAGACTGGTTCCAAATTGGGAAAGGAGTAAATCAAGGCTGTATATTGTCACCCTGCTTATTTAACTTATATGCAGAGTACACCATGTGAAATGCAGGGCTGGATGAAGCACAAGCTGGAATCAAGATTGCTAGGAGAAATATCAATAACCTCATATATGCAGATAACACCACCCTACAGCAGAAAGTGAAGAGGAACTAAAGCGCCTCTTAATGAAAAAGAGAGTGAAAAAGCTGGCTTAAAACTCAACATTCAAAAAAATTAAGATCATGGTATCCGGTCCCATCACTTCATGGCAAATAGATAGGGAAACAATGCAAACAGTGACAGACTTTCTTTTCTTGGGCTCCAAAGTCACTGTGGACGGTGACTATAGCTGTGAAATTAAAAGACATTCGCTCCTTGGAAGAAAATTATAAACCTCAACAGCATATTAAAAAGCAGAGACGTTACTTTGGCAACAAAGTTACGTCTAGTCAAAGTTATGGGTTATAGTTTTTCCAGTAGTCATGTATGGATGTGAGAGTTGAAATATAGAAGGCTGAGCATTGAAGAATTGATGCTTTTAAACTGTGGTGTTGGAGAAGACTCTTAAGAGTCCCTTGGACTGCAAGGAGATCAAACCAGTCCATCCTAAAGAAATCAGTCCTGAACATTCATTGGAAGGACAGATGCTAAAGCTGAAGCTCCAATACTTTGGCCATCTGAAGCGAAGTGTTGACTCATTGGAAAAGACCCTGTGCTGGGAAAGACTGAAGGCAAGAGAAGAGGACTACAGAGAAGATGGTTGGATGCCATCACTGACTTGATGGACATAGCTCCAGGAGATGGTGAAGGACAGGGAAGCTTGGCATGCTGCCGTCCACGGGGTCGCAAAGAGTCGGACACGACTGAGTGACTGAAGGACAACAACAATGCTATGAAATATGAGTTTCTTTCTGCACAGATCTAAGTATGTGCCTTGGATGGGTCTCAGTGCAGGGAAGATGGTGCCTCTGCATAAGCTACAGACTTATGCCAGAGAACATTTCTATCAAAGCTCTTGCCATAGCTGGGATTAGCATAGGATGAATATTCAATTGGAATCCAGCTTACATGAAAATAAATGAACAGTGCACAGCTTGGAAAACTTGCTAGAAATTCTGAATGGTGTTATAATATGCCATCTGCTTAAGTGGGTGAATGAGTGGAGGCAATGGAAGCAATATGGGTCAGTGTTGATAGGCAGAAGCACAAAGCGTAAATCAAACTCAACTGCTTGCTTTCTAAGTATAGTGTTGCTCCATTATTCACAGAAATGGAAGACACAACCAGCAAAGAAATAGCCACTGAAGGACCAATTCCATTATTCAATTCAATAAAGCATCTTAGAGTGAAACATCAGAGAATCTGAGCTTACTTTGCCTAATACTCACATATATCTTTACTACTTACTTTAATCCACGCCCCCCCAACACACATACTTTTTAAGGTTCACTATTATTTCATAGGGCTTCCAGTAACATTTAAAAAGGTATTTAACTGTGTCCAGATTGGCTCTCCATCGTGGGCAGGCAACGTACTGCTGTTTCAGTGGCTAGTCAAGTTGCGTCTGTTTTACACACGACTGGGATATATGGCTAAGCAAATTTCCTCTTAAAAACTTCACACTAAGCCCTGATCAAGAAGAGAGGTGGCGCGACTGAGATGGGCAACTTCCAGGGGCCACCATCCTAGAAGTCCACCACTCTTGGCCATCCAGGCTGGTGACACCAAACAAAACAGACTCAGAAGTTCTATATCCCTCTGGAGACTGTAGCTCTCCTGTATCCTATGAGTAAATTTTATGGCTGAATGCAACATTTGGTCCTTGAATCTTTCTACTTTGAATTTTTTAACTGAACAGGAAACGGACCCCAAGGACACACAGCGGTTCTAGCTGAAGGAACTCTTGTTGCTGTTCAGTCGCCCAGTCGTGTCTGACTCTACAGCCCCACAGACTGCAGCACACCAGGCCTCCCTGTCCCTCACCATCTCCTAAAGTCTGCCCAAGTTCATGTCCACTGTATCGGTGATACCATCTAGCCATCTCATCCTCTGACACCCTCTTCTCCTGCCCTTAATCTTTCCCAGCAGTAGGGACTTTATCAGTAAGCCAGCTGTTCCCATCAGATGACCAAAATACTGGAACTCTTAAGGATTAGATACTCAGCTTATTATTTTGATGGCTACTCTTTAAAAACTATACTGCCTTCCAAAATATCTGATTATTCCTTTAAACAATTTACCCTTATACTTAACTCAACCTTTGGGGAAGAAATGTTTCTATATCTTAATATGAATGGTTGTGCTCATTCGTTTTATTTCCTTCAAAACAGCTTCTAATCCTATTTTCATGCAAGTAAGTGCAGGCATTATGACATGAGGGTCCATCCATTAGATCCACATTGCCCATGGCATGGCATCACATTAATTTATCTGTATGGCTCAAGGACAGGTGGAAAGAAAGGATATACGATATTTAACATAGAACCTATGTTCCAAAGGCAGGTAAACAGTCTCTCACATTAACCAGTTAGTAACTGTACCTAATACTTCATTCATAACTCCTGTTTTTTCTTGTACATGCCCTGTTTATCAAGAGTTTTATTCTCAATGATCATTCAAATTCTGTGTCTCAATAACCTAACATCAATTCCTATTCAGGCCACAGGTTCCTATAAGGCTTCTGCAGGAAAAATGTTTATTTTCATAAGTTAGGCACAGGCTGCGTTAAAAACTCCTGAGAAAGCCTGGAAGGCACAAACATACATCAGAATATAATGCTCCTCGCAAACCCTGCCATTGCAGCATCTCTCATGCTCTGGACAACACTCAGAACCTATACATGATCGTCATCAAATAGAACTTCTCTCTCCTTTTTAACGTGAGGATGACAGGTGAAACTGTCATATTATGGTCTTCCTCAGGTCTTCGAGATCCACCAGTCATCAGGAATTTATCAGCACACGTATCAGCATCGTCACATCCCTGGCCATGCTGGTCATTAGCTATTGGCCAGCACTCACCAGGACTCATCCACGTTTCCAGCCAGCCCATTATTATTCTTTGGCAATATCCTATTTAGCTACTAATCTGCCAATGACCTTGGATTGGCTATTACCTACGACCTTAAGACATTCCCAAAACTAGTCTCCTCTTCTTTGGATAAATCCAAAGACCTGCTGATATGATTATAATAAAAAGCACAAGCCTTTTAAGTGGACATATGATCTGAAACAAAATCACCTTCTGAATGACAAAATTTTAAAAGACATTCATACTCCTCAGGTTTGTAATTTAATGATTTCTTATTTTGCTTTGAATCATTTCCAGATCACTTGATGAGTAAAATTTTAACAGCTAATTACTTTGATTAAATTATTCCTGATATCTAAAGTCACAGCACTGAATTCATTCATCAAAAACAAAAACCAAAAAATAACCCCAAAATCTTTGCCCAGTGCAATGAACTCTACTTAAAACCAGGTTATAAAAGTCTTTGCTGAGGAAAAAAAATAGAGTTCTCTATTTTTTAGAGGGATATAAAACAAACACAGGAAGAGAAAAGCAAAACAAAAAGATGCGAACGTCCATAAACTCAACAGTAGCTCCAACAGACTGTCTGGTTTATTGAATAAGCAAAGCTATGTTTTTAAAGTTTTTCTTGGTATATGCTTATTTTGATCCCACTGTCAATTTTGTATATTTGTTTACAGAGTTGAATCCGATTAACATGGACCCTCTATAATTTAAATGTTCATTAATTTAAAATTCTGATAAATGGTCACTAGACTTAGATGTTTATTGAAATTTCTATAACTTTTCTTCTCAAACGTTTAAATAGTAACTATTCTTTTATATTCTTTTTTAAAAATATTATTTTCCACTATGTTTAATCACAGGATACTGAATATAGTTTCCTGTGCTGTGCAGGAGGACCCTCTTGTTTCTCTGTCCTATGAAAGAGTTCACATGTGCTAATCCAAAACTCCCAATCCTTCCCTCCCCTCCCCTCTTCCGCCATGGCAACTCCAAGTCTGCTCTCTATGTCTAAACAACAACTCTTTAAAAGCAACAAAGCACAACTTGATTCTTCATTCCCTTCCCTTTACATATGTACTGATAAAAGTGATGCAATCTGGCATGAAGATTTAAAAAAGGCTAAGATTGTTTATCTTCCTTAAGTTGAATCCAATTTCACAAATGTTTTTTCACAAATATTTACTGAGTATGAAACTCCATTGTACAACTTAATAGCTATGTGATTATGGAACAAGTTATTTAACCTCTCTACTCACAATTTCCCCATAAAATGGTGATAATACCACCATCTATGTAATAAGGCCTAAGAAGTGCTTAGTAATTGTCCAATAAATGAAAAGATAAAGAGACATCTAGAAATACGCAAATGTGTAATTTAGTGTGACTGCAATAACCACCACCATCACCACAGCATCAGTGGTAGCAGCTGCTGACATCTGGGTGCTTACCAATGTGCCAGATATCATACCAAGTACGTAGCAAACATGTCATTCAGGCCACACTGTAAGAAACAGGCACAATTATTGCACTCACTTTGAAAACGGGAAAAATGAATGCACAAAGAAATGAGATAACTTGCCCAAGGTTACAGAGGTAACAACTGGGAGAATGGAGCACAGAGGGAACAGAGGAACAGAATGATTACCTTCAAGGGCTGTAGGAGACAAGCAGAAAAGATTTCCTATCAAAGGGAGAAGAGAAGGCTTTTATTCAGACCTAACCCCTATCACTTTCACTTTCCTGCATTGGAGAAGGAAATGGCAACCCACTCCAGTGTTCTTGCCTGGAGAATCCCAGGGACAGGGGAGCCTGGTGGGCTGCCCTCTATGGGGTTGCACAGAGTCGGACAGGACTGAAGTGACTTAGCAGTAGCAACCCCTATATAATCCAATATGATTTACAGAGTCTACTTGTATTAACCAAAGGGTTATTACATTAAAACAGATCAGTGAATTTGTAATAATAAAAATCACCAGTATGGTTATTTTATTATCTAATTTTCAAATAGTTTGAATAGGATACACAGAGATAAAGGTGTCTTGTAAATAACTATAAGTGAAGTCACTCAGTCGTGTCTGATTCTTTGTGACCCCATGGACTGTTGCTTACTAGGTTCCTCTGTCCATGGGATTCTCTAGACAAGCATGGGTTGCCATTTCCTTCTCCAGGGAATCTTCCTGACACAGGGATCAAACCTGCATCTCCCACACTGTAGGCAGACACTTTACTGTCTGAGCTACCAGGGAAGATTATTTACTGATTTCCAACATTCCTAGAAACCAATGCTCATGACCAGCCCTCTGATACACCATAAAGCAACAAACCAAGGATGGATTTAAGGGTGAAAGGAGAGAACAGTCAGCTTTGGGGGAAGAAGGGATAAGATCATTCTTTCTACACTGTGGTAGCCACCCTCCAAGATGGCCTCAAAGAGGCATGCACCTCTTGATGTCTATACCCTCGTGTAATCCCTTCCTCTAATAAATAGGGGCGGCCTATGTAACACACAAGATATCACAGAAATTATGGTGTGTGACTTCCAAAAGTCTGGACATAAAAGACACTGTGGCCTCCACCTTCTCCTCCTTGGATCACTTGGTCTAGGGGAAGCCAGCGGCCACAAGATGAGACACTTGTATAGTGCTACAGAGAGGTTCACACAATGACGGGCTGGGCCTTCTGCAAATGCCAGCACAGGAGTGAATTCATTCCCCACAGGAATGAGCCATCCTGCAAGTAAAGCTTCCAACCCCAGGCAACAATCCTTCAGATGCCTGCAGTCCTGGTCGACATTTTGGCTACAATCTCATGAGAAACCTTCACCCAAAATTTCATAGCTAGGCTGCACAAAAGCTATGTGAGATTATAAATGTTTACTGTTAAGCTGCTAAATTTGGAGGTATCTTGATACATGGCAGTAGATAACTAATGAATACATTTTCACAAGCCAATGAGACTACTGAGCAAGTCCCTCTACAAAATTTGGTATGCTTCTAATAAACTGTCTAAGACACGAAGGTTGCACCAGTTGTTCATTTGTTTTTCCCCTAATCTTGAGAAGAGTCTATGGTTCTATGGCTCTGGTACTGGGTATGGCAAAGGGAGTTTGTACATGTATTGAGACCCATTTTATTCTATATGACCTTAGAGGTAAAAACGACAAGTTGGGCAATCCTATAGTGAAACTAAGGGCAAAGCTCTGAAGTACTAGGTTCGCCCAAGAGTACACCAGGCTGTGACTTTTGTCCTAGAGTAGATTTTTATGTACAGAATTCCATATCTGATACACGTATTTTCCAGGAGAGGAGTCACAGTTTTATTTTCAGAGTCTTAAAGATCTGTAAGAGCTGTTAGATAATTGAGTCATGGATGTGATGGGCAGCTGTCTCAATACTGAGGAAACTGCACCATCTGGTTGCTTAGGTGGTAAACCAAAAGTTCTCACTGTGATCTTTTACTCTTACACCCCTGCCAATGCATCACCAAGTCCTGTCCATTCTCCCTCCAAATGTGTCTGATCAAATGTGTAAAATGGGGAGGGGAAGGGGAGTGAAGGGACGGTCCCACATTTATAAGCTGGGGTCAAAAGGTTTAAATAGAAAAGCAGAAAATAAGGGAACAGGTTAGGTGGAAAAGGACAGAGAATAAACAAGGGAGCTGGGGTTCCAAAGGTTCAATATTCCAGAACTGTAGGTCTATAAAAGTTAAACCTAACTGATACGAGTGTTCACTGTCTGGCCCAACAGCAATAATGGAAATGTTCTATCTGTACTCTCAAATAGGATGACTGCGAGCTACATTTGGTTATTTGAATTTAACTGAAATTAAATAAAAATAAAATGTAGTTCCTTATTTACTCTAAACACATTTTCAGGTTCTCAAAAGCTATAAAATCATTATTGACATATCAGTGAAAGAGCATATTGCAGATACATCAAATCCTTTTTTGTGCTTTATGTATAAAATATACTTGGGAACTTTAAGAATACTTTACTTCCTTTATTATGCTCTCTTAAGCCCATTTTGTGCATTTCTATTCATGAGCCATCCTAGTTTTATAATTTAGAACTGTCGCATGACAGCTCAACTCCTCTAAATGATACAGTTTTGGAGCCTTGGGCTATGTTGTGTGTATTGTTTACAACCTAAGATCCTAAGCCTCTTGATGAAAGTGAAAGAGGAGAGTGAAAAAGCTGGCTTAAGGCTCAACATTCAGAAAACAAAGATCATGGCATCCAGTCCTATCACTTCATGGGAAATAGATGGGGAAACAGTGGAAACAGTGTCAGACTTTATTTTTCTGGGCTCCAAAATTACTGCAGATGGTGACTGCAGCCATGAAATTAAAAGACACTCCTTGGAAGGAAAGTTATGACCAACCTAGACAGCATATTCAAAAGTAGAGACATTACTTTGTCAACAAAGGCTTATCTAGTCAAGGGTATGGTTTTTCCAGTAGTCATGTATGGATGTGAGAGTTGGACTGTGAAGAAAGCTGAATGCCGAAGAATTGATGATTGTCAATTGGGGTGTTGGAGCAGACTCTTGAGAGTCCCTTGGACTGCAAGGAGATCCAACCAGTCCATTCTAAAGGAGATCAGTCCTGGGTATTCTCTGGAAGGTATGATGCTGAAGCTGAAACTCCAGTACTTTGGCCACCTCATGTGAAGAGGTGACTCACTGGAAAAGACCCTGATGCTGGGAGGGATTAGGGGCAGGAGGAGAATGGGGACGACAGAGGATGAGATGGCTGGATGGCATCACCGACTCGATGGACTGAGTTTGAGTGAACTTCAGGAGTTGGTGATGGACAGGGAGGCCTGGCATGCTGCAGTTCATGGGGTCGCAAAGAGTCAGATATGACTGAACGACTGAGCTGATAAGGTCCTACCTAATCTTAGATGTTCCCATTTAAGCCTGTTCCAAGTGGAAATGCCTCTACTTAAAACTAGGTCTCACATTAGTGTTATTAACTGACACATGAACAAGCAACACTGTTACTCACAAAGACAGGCATATCCCAATGTTGCATTTAAACTAAAATCATACTCTATACTAATGAAATCAAAGTATCAGCAGTAAGGAAAAGGATTTTTGTTTTTTCTCTTTATAATGTCTACCATGATTCTGATAATTTTGTGTGTATCATAATGAGGGAGCACTTCTCAGCAAAATTATCAGCACCTCTCTCATCATAATCATATTACAAGGAAAAGGTGTGGCATGAGATACCATGGTGGATTCAGTCATTTAAAAAACAGAACCGAAATTCAGGAACCAGTGAGGCGATCAATCCAGCAGCAAACCTGGAGGGCTTATCAACAATACTTTTTATACTTGGTCAGCTGGCATCAGAGAGATCTTAACTGCTGTTGTGTTCAGGGGCAGAACACTTAATTAAGAGGCTTGATTGTTAAAGGTAAAAAACTGAAAGCCATGGAGACAAAGGATGTGTTTCCTATCTTTTAAGTTAAAAAACTTAGTTGAGGAGCGAAGAATAAGAAAGGCATATGAATATAAACAGGTGACTTCAATAAGGAACTGAGGAACACTGGAAGAATACCCAGAAGAATGTCTGATAGGATATTCACCAACTCAATCAAGAAGATTTTACAATACTTTTGGAGGAAGGAGGAAAAACTCAGGTAAAATTTTTGACTTAACAGGAAACAACATGTTTTACATTAAAATAAGCAATTTCCTAGAAGTGATACTTAGTACTGCTGTGGTGAAAATAATACCAAGATGGTATCACTCTAGGTATCTATATGCAAACTCAGTAAGTGAACTTGAAATCCTAACAGAGGGTAGATACAGTCTCAGATACAGTCTCATCAGTGTCAGTGACATATGGATGGAAGTCTATACTTCAAAACTTCAAACACAGAGCCAATAGGAGGAAATGGGCATAGACATGCCCCTAACCAAGATACCCACCTTCTTCATCTACTAAGTTGGTAATGCATAAAAATACAGATGTGCTCATGTACATGCTGTCCTCCCACCTCCCTCACCCTGGCTCCACCACTCTGGGCTGGCTAGTGCTGAAGTAACGGAGAAATGAAAAAATATGTGCATCACCAGTATAAAATGGGACAAGCTTCCTGGATGACAATTTGACAGTATGTACTAAAAATTTTAAACTTCCTTACACCTTTTGACTCAGGAATTCCTCTAAAAACTGAGGCACAACTCAAGTGTCCAATAAGGAATTAGTTAAATAAACTATAGTATAGGCTTAGAATACTAGTTGAATACTATAAAGTCATATATCAGTTTTCTCCATATACCATAGCCCATTAAAAAAAAAAAAAGCCAGTCTCTCTGTCCACTCATAACTAGACTAAAATATACAATATAGTGTTACCTTTGATTTTCCTTGGAAGTGAGAATATGGAGAGTCTTATTTTCTAAAATAACTAGATATTATGTTTTTTTCATACATAACTAGATACTATGTTTTTAATAGAGAAAAATCCTTATATTTGGATTAAGATAAAGCAAAATAGACAGGAAGAGTTATGAAGACCACCACTGTGGATTCTACAACTAGACAGGATATGGATGCGGCTTTCCCAGTGCACACTATAAAAGTGCCACAGGCTAGCGATACTTGGGGAGGGGGTGAAGGGAGGGGACTGTCACTTCAGAAAAGTAAGTATTCACACTGACTCAATGGTGATGGAGAAGGTGGCAAGGTGACAGGAATTCTGTAGTAAAAATAAGTATAATAGGAAAAGGGACCACTAGCCCTGGCTAAATATGAACCATGACTTTAGCAAAATGCATTTCAAAAAGTTCAGGGAAGAAATAAGTATGATTTTGTAGTCAGAATCTTCAAAAGGGGCTAATTCCTGACAGGAAATAGAAAATTATAAAAAACAAAATTCTGACCAACCAAATAACTGCATATATTCTCTTTGCAAAGTAAAAGGAGAAGGACCAAAGAACCCAAATAAAAGGGTTTTTCTTGATGAGCTCATAATTTAAAAAGTAGGGCACACATCCCAGGAAGAATAGAAAAATAAAAATGTGAACCTGTCAGAACAAGCCAAATTCAGTTTAAATGAGGTTAACAGCAAAAGGTTTTCAAAGCAAGACCAAGAAAAGTTAAGCCCCCTGACCAGGTAAAAAGACAGAGAAGACAGACCTTGTCCAACTCTTATCATGATTCCCTTTTCTGTTAGAAGGGTTTTCAACCTGGAAAGGATATAACAAAAATCCTAATAAACAAAATGCAGCCCAAGGAAGGTGAGGGAAATCTATACATTTTAAATGTCTTTAAACCCAGAATCTATAGTCTAAAAACACATTCTAGAATGAATTACAGAAATTCAATTTACAAATATTTAAGCACTAGAAACTCCCTTTGTCTTCAACAAAATTTTTTCATTTCCATCTTTGACACAGTTTCTTGATGGAAAAAAATCAAAGTTTTCTTGACAAAAGCAAAGTATTTTTACTAATTTTCATAACATTAGTATATAAATGAATATTGTACGGTTGGTCTCTAGTTAAGCAAACAACAAGAAGGGTAATTTAGAGTTATTTACAGAGCATTAGAAGAATAATCCCTANATCTTTGACACAGTTTCTTGATGGAAAAAAATCAAAGTTTTCTTGACAAAAGCAAAGTATTTTTACTAATTTTCATAACATTAGTATATAAATGAATATTGTACGGTTGGTCTCTAGTTAAGCAAACAACAAGAAGGGTAATTTAGAGTTATTTACAGAGCATTAGAAGAATAATCCCTAGTAAGCCTTGTCTAGTCCCATTTAGCTTACTTTATCAGCAACCTTGGTAAAGGCAAAAAAAAAAAAAAATCTAGTAGGCTCTACCTTGTCCTCTTTGATATATTTTATTAGTTGCTTAGAGACAGGTCAAAAATTGGTATGTTTATAAAATGTGCAGACGACAAATAACTATATAGAAAACGTAACATTCTGATATTTTAGAACATATTCAGGATTAGGATTTAAAATTCTCATTAGTATGAAGAAGATGCTAGCCATAGCCATTATTAAAATCTGAAGGACTTCTGCAAATAAGAATTGGTTGGTTTTCTATAACTCCAGAGTAGGATCATTGAGTGGAAGAAATATGTATAAGGGAATAAATTTCTAACAAAATGATATAAAGATCTAATGTGCTACTGAATATTCTAGTTTCTGAATATATACAAGTATGGGACACTAGCTTTCAGTAGATAATAAGGAAGGTGAAATGAAGTCAGTGGTTTTCAAATTTCTGTTAATAGCAGAACCATTGTGCTGGAAGAAACCTTACCCAGAGGACTAATACGAAACAGAGAGAAAACTGCTTTAGCTGAAATTCCCAACTACATCTTACACTTAACTTATCTGGCACTGGATCAGATGATCTCTAAAGTAATTCATGTATGATCAGTAAAACTATAATTCCTGAAGATTTACTACTCTACAGGGTCCAGATGAATGGTCTCCCAAATGGAATGAATGGGAGGATCTGTTGGGGGTGTGGAGAAAAATCAGATAGATACAAACATTGAAATAAGAAATTATACTTTATGGTCTGAGAACATTGTGTACACTTTTCAGAAGTTTCTTGTGTCAGTCAGAGCCATGGTCAGATATAATGACCCCGGAACTGACGTGTTTTAAAAATGATTTAAACAATGAAAGTTTTTGAGAAAAATACAACCTCCATATCTACTGATTAACCACAACTGTTTTAATATTTGTATATTTCTATCTAGACCTATCCACATGCAAATACACATTTAAGTCCAGTTACCAACATGGTATGTAGGATTTTAAAATTTTCTCCACATAATTTAAGATGAATACTTCCACAAATCTAAGTTTTATAATAACTGCCTTTCATAGTTACATAAAAATGGAGATTTCATAATGTACTGAATCATTTTCCTACTGCTGACCACTCAGGTCATATTGGCTCTCCTTTTGTTATGATGTAACTTGTTGTTTACTCACTAAGTCTAACTCTTGCGACCCCATGGACTGCAGTGTATGTACCATGTTGGTAACTGCCTAAGTGTATATATGCATGTGGACAGGACTGGATAGAACTAACTACTCTTATTTAGTTAGAGGTACATATTGCAATTCATTCACCCAGACATGAATTATTGTGGTGCTGTAGCTAGGGTGGGTGATTAGAAACTCTAATTTTGAAAATTCTAAATTAGAAAAACTTTCAGGTTCAGACTTTCAAGGTCAGAGGCTTTGGAGTTTAATATTTTACTTCTTCATACCTTGGAGCAGACCTGGAAATGCTTTGTCATGTTAGCAGGCATTCACTTCCTCCCTGCTTGGGTGGAGATAGGATGTCCATTTATTCAGGTGAAGTGAGTCATATATTCTTTTGTCATAAAAGGATGGATGTCAACCCTGTCTTTCACATGGCTGGTTTTTAACATTTACGAATCTGTCCTTACTTGGCAATAACAATAAAATGGTGTTAACAGTTTCCTTTCACTGAATGCCCACCATGTGACCAGGCAAAGTGTTAAGCAGTTTGTACACTTTATATCTTACTTCTCATAACTCTATGTGGTGGGTATTTACTATTCCTATTGTACAGATAAAGAAATTGATGCTAAGAAAGACAGCAAACAACATGTATATTTTAAGATCTTACTAAAGAATGTAACTTGTACTACCAAATACTTATTTAAAATATGTATACATGCACATACACATGTATTTACTTAAACCTGGGCCATTAAGGCCATTCAGTCAATCCCTTCATCTAGATGAGCATTTCCTAAGATATGTTAGGTGACGTTACTTGTCTCCCATAACTTTGGCCCCAAAGAAAACTGTTTTGCTTTAACCATATTGTAGTGTTGTGCCTTTAGCTCATACTGAGGGGCATTTAAAAGTTTCCCAATGGAGTCACCATTACATTTATTGCTGAAATGGTGACAGGAGTTTCATTTACTCTCTCTTGTGTGTGCACATGCTCAGTCGTGTCCAATTCTCTGAGATCCCGTGAACTATAGGCTACCAAGCTGCTCTAGCCATGGAAATTTCCAGGCAAGAATACTGGAGTGGGTTGCTATTTCCTCTTCCAAGGGATCTTCCTGATCCAGGGATCCAACTTATACCTCTTTCATCTCCTGCACTGGCAGGCAGGCGGATTCTTTACTACTAGCTTATAGTACCAAATTTGCAGCCCTAAAGGAGAACTACTTCTCAAACAGCAGGGTCAGAAATACTGTGCTTCTCCTAAGCCACCAGTGTGCTTTTTATCTAATGAAACATATGGGAAATTTTAAACAGATACAGAAGCTTAGTGAAATATCTGAAATCCTTCCTGGTATTAAGATACACAAGGCACGCATTTCTTTAATTTTAGCTCTGCCCTTAGTCTACTATTCCTATAAAATTCCTCATATCCTGATCTACTTCAACTTTAAAGTAAACTCTCAAGAGCCCAACGCCAGTTTCTATATTTATGTTGAAATTTGATTTCGACAGCTATAAAAATGTATATACAGCAGTAAAATTATTTTTTGATGACTGCTGTAACTTGTATCAAAGCAACATCAAAATCAGGTTATACTAGGCTCCTACCAGGCAGACAATTTGCCCCAAACCTTAGTTGTAATCATTAACTAGTATTTCACATTAAGAAAATCATTTAAAATTACCCCAAACTTACCAATCATAATTCTTATTGTATTCATAGTCTAAAACAACTCCTATAAAGCAGCTCAACAAGTAAATGTGCTAGTTTGGGATTAGGGCCTATTCGATGTTTTAAACAATCAATACAATCTAACCTAGGCCAGTGATTTAAGTTGATTAATAGCTCATTGAAGCAATTCTGTCTTCCTTCTAAATACAGGTCATAGTTAAAAGCAAAACAAAAAAAACTCTATTTTTTCATTTAAAAACTTCGAAGCATATTTCAGTACATATTTGATTTGTACCATATTACTTGAGGAGAGTGTTGCCACTCATTTTATAGATTGAGAAAATGAGCAGGATATTACTAAAACTAATGAAGTTCAAATGACTTTCTCAAGGTAGCATGTGCTGATGAAACTAGAACTAGAAAAGAGACCTTTTTTCCTAGACTTTTTCTAGAATGAAGATGGGCCACAGATTAGAATGAAATGTTGTCAATCTTTATTAGCAACATTCAAAAGATTAAGATTGGATAGGAACAAACAACTCTGTCAGACAACAGGAGGTAGATTTTGACCTCACTGTTGAATGCTAAGAACTAGTAAAAGGGAAGTTGCTTAGTCATGTTCCACTCTTTGCGACCCCGTGGACTATAGCCCATCAGACTCCTCCATCCATGGAATTTTCTAGGCAAGAGTACTGGAGTGGGTTGCCATTTCCTTCTCCAGGGGATCTTCCTAACCCAGGGATCGAACCCGGGTCTCCTGCATTGCAGGTAGATGCTTTACTGTCTGAGCCACCAGGGAATCCCTAAGAACTAGTTAATGCAAGGTTTTATTTCCTGGAGCATAAATGTCCTTGGGCAAACATTAATCTGATCCAACTAGGTTCAATGCAACAGATGATTAAGTAAAAATGGAGTCAGCTCCCGACATCTGCATTTTGGAGGCTGTGGGGGGAGTCCAATTGTGCTACCTATTTCTTACTTCATTTTAGCTGTCCTTCGGAGGACCTTTAGTTCACTCAAGGGTTGAGTATTTTCAGAACACTGTAATGCGAGTAATTTTAATTAAATGAGGTCCCAACATGAACCAGCTCCAGGACCAGCAGTATACCTAAGCTCTAACCTGGGAGATCATCTGGGTATTTTTGGGGGGCAGGGGATAGACAAGATTTAGTCATATTCTGATCTAAGTCTTAGCTAAATGAATCTGCACTGCAGTTCAGCCCTTTAAATGATTAAATTATACCAATCTACATTCAAACTTCTTGAACATTTGCTTCTTCAGTATATTAATATAATTTACATTCAGGGTAATGGAATTAAAGTGAATTACCTTCAATAAGATTACATTTCTGAAGACCATTTTCTGCTATAAGCATCTCATTTAATATATTAATCAAGAAATTATACAGAAAGCATGACTTTTAAAATAACAAAATGACATCACTTATATTATAATATTTATACCTTACATATAGAGCATTTATGGGGTCCTTTCAGCTTTTTGGAAAATTAAAGCAACACTTTATTCACATTTAATCATTTGGCTATGCTATGTTTTTGATAACTAAACATTCACATTCAACAAATGAGATAAAATGGAGACAAAACCAAATCATGTGTTTTTAGAAGAGACCTCTGTGTCCTCACCTGAGGCTGCTGTGGTATTTGAAGGAGTTGAAGCAGCTGCTTGAATCCGAGCATGAGGAGGAATAAGGATGGTAGCTAGAGGTGGATTACTTGACAGTTCTAGAGAAAAGGTAAGATACATGTGTTAGAGTTCATTCTTAACTCTGTTGTGAAACTATTTTATTGGTATCACTGAACAGAAGACACGGCATTACAACACTGGTTTAACAGAAAAAAAGACACTATAAGCCTACATCTGAAACTAAATCATGAGCTAGTAATTAACCTATAGAGAAAGGCCACCAATATGTTGTGATACATAACAAAAGCACTATCTGCTAAAAAATTCATGTATCTTTGAGAACTAAAGATAGGCTGGGGAAAGATACTGGCCAAAAGTTTGAGGATAAGCGTATTAATAAGATATATTTCCATCGTTCATTAACTTAAATATACTAAGTTTCCCCTTGCTACTCCGACAATATTTGACTGCAGGGGTTGACAGTGATAGGGTCACAGAAAAGAAAATATAACTGCAGTTTGTACATTGGCATGCACAGACCAACTTACTTGATGGCAGGTATGATTTATCCAAACAGTAGTGGAAACAAGATTTAAGAAACATGTTAATTCTCATTGCTTTCATTGAAAACAAAAATGTCTACTGAACCCTATTTGGCTTTTTAACTTAGTAAGACTGTTACTTTTTAAAAGTTAAAAGTAGGCTTTTATCTGCATGTGAAAGTCTTTTGTCAACTGTAGACAAACTGGCTTTTTTTTTAAAGAATCAAGTGCTGTATATTAATATTGAGAAATGATTTTAAGATGATATTTGATCTAATAATGTAAACAGTTACTGAGATGTGGTGGTGAGCTTGTACATAAAAGCATCTGGTGATAATTTCAGGTAACATGATTGTTCTTCCAGTCTGCCTGGGATGACCCTGGTTTGTTCTGGCATTTAACTAGTGAGTGCTCATTTCTACTCTAGTAAGTGTTGTTATAAACAATTCTACCTATTATTCTAATAATTTAAAGGAAAAATTATACAACCATATAGCTATAGGAAGGTGTTATCCTCTGAGCTACAAGTAATAATTACAGCATGAACTAAAAAATGTTAGGAAATAGTGTTTTCTTTAAAGCAAAATTCATATAATGTAGAATTAATCATTTTAAAGTATATAATTTTGTGGCCAACCAGTCCATCCTAAAGGAGATCAGTTCTGGGTGTTCACTGGAAGGACTGATGTTGAAACTGAAATTCCAATACTTTGATCACCTGATGCAAAGAACTGACTCATTGGAAAAGACCCTGATGCTGGGAAAGATTGAGGGCAGGAGGAAAAGGGGATGAGAGAGGATGAGATGGTTGGATGGCATCACTGACTCAATGGACATGGGTCTGAATGGACTCTGGGAGTTGGTGATGGACAGGGAGGCTTGGTGTGCTACGGGTTCATGAGGTCACAAAGAGATGAACACAACTGAGCGACTGAACTGAAATGAACTGAATTTTGTGGCATTCAGTAAATTCACAATGTTGTACAACCATCACCTCTACCTAGTTTCAAAAAATTTTTATGACCCTAAAGGGAAACCTTTAAGCAATTACTCACTATTCATCCCTCCCGCCAGCACCTAACAAGGGAAATATCATTTTAATGCAGAACTTTAAAAATGTTCTGGTACAAAGTCCCTGGAAATATTGACTTATTCAACTTGGTGCCTAAATATCTAAATTCTGTACTAAATCTGATACTCAGATTCTGGTAAAAAGAAGCAATATGCTGATGTCAAGATATATGGAAAATGAATGGCAGGAAAAGCTCAAAACTGAGAGAAGACTATTCATTATCTTTTCCCCTTCAAAGAGAAGACTTAGGTCATCTCATCAAATAATAACCTTCCCTGAGTTGGAAAACCACTGCCTTAATGATCAGGTTTGAAGAAATGCTGTTTTCTCATAATCAGCTGTAGTAGCTATTTCACTTCTCACTGAGATACAGAGAGAGCTATGTGTAGTTTTACTTAAATCAGTCCAATTTTAATGCATCTCACACCTACAAAAACAGGAGAATCCTTGATAACTGTCGGGGCTGATGACTCTACGGTTCTAGGAACAGAAATTAATGCAAGATGTGGTAATTACTCTTCAGTAATCTAAAAGACGGTCAGACTTAGCATCCCAATTAAGACTAAAATTTCCTAAAATAGCTTCTTTAAAAGTTACCCACCCATCTACCCACTCACACCCTCATCCAACCAACAATACTGAGCGTGAAAGACTGTGTTAAGTCCCGGACAGATAAAAAAAATAGTTGTCTCTGTCTATTCAACAGAAATAGAAAAATCCAAGGACAATTATACAAATAAGCTGGCAAGAAAGGTACTGAATCAATTCAAGACAGGTGCTCTTTTAAATTAAGAGATCTTTATGACCATGTAACCAACATCTAAAAGAAAATCCAGGGACTTCCCTGGTGGTCCAGTTGCTAAGACTTCATGCTCCCAATGCAGGGAGCACAAGTTTGATCCCTGGTCATCAGGGAATTAGACCCCACATGCCACAACTAAGACTTCACATGCCACAAGTAAAGATCCCACATGTCGCAAAGAAGACCGAAAATCCCGTGTGCCACAACTAAGACACAGCACAGCCACGTAACAAACAGAAACATTAAAAAAAATAAGAAATCATATTATCTTCATTTAAATATTTTAAAAAAACATATACAGCCTTTTAATTACAGTCCTGTTGTTGACTTTGGGGCACAGATGCTGTGAGGCTATTTTCTTCCTTTTGTAAAAGTATTTAAATTTATTTACTTTTAATTGGAGGATAGCCGCTTTACAATATTGTGTTGGTTTCTGCCATATATCAGTATGAATCAGCCAGAGGGATATGTATGTCCCTCCACTCCAGCAATACATTTGAAAAAAAGTAAATGCAAAAAAAGAAAAAATGACCAGATATTTTAAGAGCTACAGTTGAGATAATCTTTAAAATAAATTGAATCTAAGTGGTTGTGGTCACACACTGCCCACTTTCTCCCATTCACTCACTCATTTACCAAATCACCTATTCTCGTGTATATGCATATCCAATCGAGGGCCATGGTGGTTTTGTATCTAATTCTGGGTAAGGGTGTATATATGCGTGTATGTGTACACACATACATGTGCAAGTCTTGAGAAAAAACAATCTTCTTTTTCTCTAGATAATATAGGAAACAAGGAAGGCCATAATATTACAGTGGGGCTAGCCATGGAGATGAGGTGGGAAGAATGAGACTGTGTTATCCCAGAGACATGGATCAAAGCAAAATGGAAATAGGTTCCAGAAGGTTTTAGAAAACTTAATGTATGATAAGGATTTCTTCAACCAACTAAAGATGCCATAAAACTACTCATTAAAAAAATCACATAGTTTATCAGTAAACATTATGAATGCTTTGATGGTGAATTAATCATTATACGGTCCACCATCAAAACACAATGCACAATTTGAGCAAGGACAAAATGAATTTAAAGATAGCTATCAACAAGCCAACCAAGATAGGTATCAACTGACCAAAAAGATAACCAAACTCATTTAACTAAAATTGGCTGCATAGTTTATATTAAAAACTGTAGAAGAAAAATTCCCATGAAAAGACTGCCATTAAGTTAAGCAATCTTTTTAAATGTTAACAACAACAAAACCTAAATCTAGTTGCTGACAAAATCTGAAGTTTTCCTTAAAGTCTCTCTTCATCTACATGTAAGATTTTCAAATTTATTGATAAGGCCAGGTTTTTTATTTTTAATTTAAATTTTCAGGGGTAAGGGGTAGGAGTAGGTGTAGGAAGACATAATACATATATGTTCAAACTGTGCTGAATGAAAACTGAGGATAAATTTGAGAACAGTAATCAATGTAGAAACCAGAAGAAAGAAAGAAAACCCTTTTAGTAACTAAACCTACTCTTACGGTAATAATAAAATACCAGGCATAAGGTAGAAGGGCATCTTCTTTCTTTGTTAACTTTGAAAGGGCTCAACCTGCAAACCCCCAGAAAGAGTCACTAAGAGAGGCAAATTTTCTTTTTCTTCTACAAAGAATTTGAGGGCTTCATGTGTGTATGAGGTCTCTTAAATATAGATGAAAATGGCCAGTGGTTGTCTATATAGTCAAAACTGCTATTTTTTTTTCCTATTCACAAAAAGGTTTAAATGATTTAACAATGGCATGCACAGTTTATTTGTGTACTTTTTGCAGGGTAATTCAAATGTTGGGATGGTACACTTTGATCTTACACATAACTGAATTCTAATGTTGCTTATCTGAACATATACTGTTCAGATGAACAAGTAACTCCTTCACAACTGCTTCTCTCCTAACAATTTCAAAGTGCCCAGGAAATCTCTCAGGCTTCTGCTGTTAACGACATACTCCACACTCACTGAGAAAAGTAAACACTAAACTAAACTGAAGATCAGAAAAATAGTCAACAAACTGGAAAGCCTGCTTCTGATGCTTAATAATACTGGCAATGTTTCATGAGCGGACTACATGATAGCTGTATAATCCCATGACTACTCTGCCTTAGAACTGCCCAAGAGGGAGGGTCACAATTTATACTAGTCATCCAAAAATGTGTGAATATATTTTGTACTAAATTTGTAGTAATGATACACTTAGAAGTTATCTAGCAAAATGTTAGTATTTTTAAAGTCCTGGTGATTAAAAAGAATAAGCTTTAGTAACCTGAAAATGTTATGCTCAGAACTCCATTCTTTTTTTTTCTTAATTAGAGGATAATTGCTTTACAAGGCTGTGTTGGTTTCTACTGTACAACAATGTGAAGAAGCCATGTATATATAAATCCCTTCCCTCTTGAGCGTCCTCCCTCACATCCCATCCCTCTAGGTTGTCCCAGAGCATGGAGTTGAGCTCCCTGTGTTACACAGCAGCTTCCCACTAGCTCTTTCACACATGGTAATGTATATATATATCAATGCTTCTCTCTAGAGAATGGACCCATCCATGGGCACAGTGGAGGAAGGAGAAGGTGGGACGATTGAAAAAGTAGCAGAACTCCATTCTTGATGAAACGTAATAAATGTAGCATTACTGTAAGTTGTTTTATCCAACTAAAAATAACCTTTTTGAGCATTTAATAATAATAGGTACTGCTAATATGTTGAATTCTATAGGAATCATCTTTTTTGGTATCCATTTATACTATGATTTTACATATCATATGCTTTCAAGCTCTGTGTTTTTAGCTTTATTTCTCATTTTTCCCTTTGTCTTTCTGGAGTCAATTCATTTTTATAATCAGAATTCTGGAGCTATAAATGTACTTAAATATCTTTTAATCCAACTACCTTATTTTTGTTAAATCAGGAAACTCAGAAATAGTGTATGGCCAAGGTCTGCACCTAGTTAGAGAGAGACTAGAAGGAGACTTTAGGTCTGACTTACTCTATATGCAATACTGCATCTTTTTATTATTGCATCTTTATTGCCTTGGCTATAAATCACATACCACTAATTTTCTGGTCTTCCTGCAAGTGTATCTGTCCAAACTACAAACAGAACTTTAAGTCAAGATATTAGTCTTTCACTGTTTGTTCCTACACCATTTCACATTCTCTCTAGTAGTACAGTTAAGGCAGCCGAGCCACTCAAACCTCTGGGAAAGAGAAAACAATTCTTACAAATAGTTTGATAATTTAGATCCTAAAATTCTGAGTACATTCAACATTATACATCAGTAACACTCTGGCTGCTGCTGCTGCTAAGTCACTTCAGTTGTGTCCGACTCTGTGCAACCTCAGAACTAAAACTAACTTGCCCACCTTTATCAGCACTCATGACTTTCCTAAGCATTCCCTGCAGTGTATTTCATTGGTTTAGTTTGCAATAACCTATAAGAGTATAGCTTACCTAGAAATTTTACTCTTCTAAATTGACTCTTACTCTAAATTTTACTCTTCTCTTCTTTAGCTATAAAGTATGAAAGAATAATTCTGACACCAAATCCTCTGATAAGTATAAATAGGTCAACCTCTTATCAGAATATCCACTTATTTATACCCAGATTTCCTGAAGTCCATTTATAAAGATCTTTTATAGGTATTTTTCATCCAAAAGACCACAATAGAGAAACAGGAATAGTCATATTAAAAGTCTATAGTTTATTTATTTTTAAAAAGGGACTTCCCTGGTGGTGCAGTGGATAAGAATCCACCTGCCAATGTGCTAATGCAGGCAACACAGGTTCAATTCCTGGTCCGGGAAGATCCTACATGTCGTGCAGCAACTAAGCCTTTGTGCTACAATTACTGAGCCTATGTGATTCAACTACTGAGCCCACGCCTCGCAACAAGAGAAGTCACCACAAGAGAAGCCTGCACACTGCAACGAAGAGTAGCCCCTACTGGCTGTAACTAGAGAAAAGCCTGTGTGCAGCCAGCACAACCAAAAAAGTTAAAAATAAATATTTTTTTTTAATTTAAAAGAAAAAAAAAAATTTTTTTTTTAAAAGGAGGGGCATTCATTGTAAGTTAGAGCAGTGCATGAGTTTCTGTTTAGGATTTGATTTATTTGTTGTTGTTTAGTCTAAGTTGTAACTGATACATCTGTGACCCCATGAACTGTAATTGGCCAGGCTCCTCTGTCCATGGGATTTTCCAGGCAAGAATTACTGGAGCGGGTTGCGATTTCCTTCTCCAGGGGATCTTCCTGTCCCAGGGATTGAACCCACGTCTCCTGCATTGGCATGTGGATTCTCTACCACTGGAGCACCCATTTGATTCATATCCTACATATTAATATAAATCAAGAGCCCCTATCTTATGTAGACTTATTCTTGCTATTATCAGTTCAGTTCAGTTCAGTCACTCAGTCATGTTCGACTCTTTGTGACCCCATGAATTGCAGCACGCCAGGCCCCCCTGTCCATCACCATCTCCCAGAGTTCACTCAAACTCACATCCATCGAGTGGATGATGTCTTCCAGCCATCTCATCCTCTGTCGTCCCCTTTTCCTCCTGCCCCCAATCCCTCCCAGCATCAGAGTCTTTACCAATGAGTCAACTCTTCACATGAGGTGGCCAAAGTACTAGAGCTTCAGCTTTAGCAACATTCCTTCCAAAGAACACCCAGGGCTGATCTCCTTTAGAATGGACTGGTTGGATCTCCTTGCAGTCCAAGGGACTCTCAAGAGTCTTCTCCAACAAATAAATCTAACCTCCAAAAGCCCCTACTCAAGAATATCAGAAGACATTTTACAATCTCAAGGTGGTTGAAGTACTATATCCACTTTAGATGTGGCCTAGGATAAAGTAGGCTAGAAGAAAATGCCCAGGATATCGAAAACCTGATAAACAGGTGGGCTAATGGTATTTTTGTGTATCTCTATTTCATAACAGGAAAACTGGCTTAAAAATCATTGCCTTAAAGATATGGAGCTTCCAAATCATCAATAACAAGTCACANAAGAGTATAGCTTACCTAGAAATTTTACTCTTCTAAATTGACTCTTACTCTAAATTTTACTCTTCTCTTCTTTAGCTATAAAGTATGAAAGAATAATTCTGACACCAAATCCTCTGATAAGTATAAATAGGTCAACCTCTTATCAGAATATCCACTTATTTATACCCAGATTTCCTGAAGTCCATTTATAAAGATCTTTTATAGGTATTTTTCATCCAAAAGACCACAATAGAGAAACAGGAATAGTCATATTAAAAGTCTATAGTTTATTTATTTTTAAAAAGGGACTTCCCTGGTGGTGCAGTGGATAAGAATCCACCTGCCAATGTGCTAATGCAGGCAACACAGGTTCAATTCCTGGTCCGGGAAGATCCTACATGTCGTGCAGCAACTAAGCCTTTGTGCTACAATTACTGAGCCTATGTGATTCAACTACTGAGCCCACGCCTCGCAACAAGAGAAGTCACCACAAGAGAAGCCTGCACACTGCAACGAAGAGTAGCCCCTACTGGCTGTAACTAGAGAAAAGCCTGTGTGCAGCCAGCACAACCAAAAAAGTTAAAAATAAATATTTTTTTTTAATTTAAAAGAAAAAAAAAAATTTTTTTTTTAAAAGGAGGGGCATTCATTGTAAGTTAGAGCAGTGCATGAGTTTCTGTTTAGGATTTGATTTATTTGTTGTTGTTTAGTCTAAGTTGTAACTGATACATCTGTGACCCCATGAACTGTAATTGGCCAGGCTCCTCTGTCCATGGGATTTTCCAGGCAAGAATTACTGGAGCGGGTTGCGATTTCCTTCTCCAGGGGATCTTCCTGTCCCAGGGATTGAACCCACGTCTCCTGCATTGGCATGTGGATTCTCTACCACTGGAGCACCCATTTGATTCATATCCTACATATTAATATAAATCAAGAGCCCCTATCTTATGTAGACTTATTCTTGCTATTATCAGTTCAGTTCAGTTCAGTCACTCAGTCATGTTCGACTCTTTGTGACCCCATGAATTGCAGCACGCCAGGCCCCCCTGTCCATCACCATCTCCCAGAGTTCACTCAAACTCACATCCATCGAGTGGATGATGTCTTCCAGCCATCTCATCCTCTGTCGTCCCCTTTTCCTCCTGCCCCCAATCCCTCCCAGCATCAGAGTCTTTACCAATGAGTCAACTCTTCACATGAGGTGGCCAAAGTACTAGAGCTTCAGCTTTAGCAACATTCCTTCCAAAGAACACCCAGGGCTGATCTCCTTTAGAATGGACTGGTTGGATCTCCTTGCAGTCCAAGGGACTCTCAAGAGTCTTCTCCAACAAATAAATCTAACCTCCAAAAGCCCCTACTCAAGAATATCAGAAGACATTTTACAATCTCAAGGTGGTTGAAGTACTATATCCACTTTAGATGTGGCCTAGGATAAAGTAGGCTAGAAGAAAATGCCCAGGATATCGAAAACCTGATAAACAGGTGGGCTAATGGTATTTTTGTGTATCTCTATTTCATAACAGGAAAACTGGCTTAAAAATCATTGCCTTAAAGATATGGAGCTTCCAAATCATCAATAACAAGTCACAATAGATTTTATAAACAAGTAGTGTACTGCTCTCAAATGAAGGAAGTGCAGCACTCTGGTAAGCTGGCCTTCTCTAACACTTGCTGTGTGGCCACCTCTAACATGTCCTCAGCCCCCTGCTTTCATCACTTCCTTTAACACAATCCTACACTCATCTAAGACATCTTTCTTTGATCCCTTCCTCATTTCCTTTTGTTTTCTGTCACTCTTCCTTTACTGTCCTTTTTTTTTACTTGTTCTGGAACCCGTCTGCTATCTCATCATTGCTTTCCTCATGTCTGGACACTCCTGTTCCTGTATTCAAAGACATCCGCAGCCTGCCTGAGTTTCATGTTGCTTTCTAGATGCGCCAAATATCCTGTTTTAACTTGCATTTAAGCAGCTGCCCTTCTTCTGGCCTAACCAATAAGCCACTATTCCTCCTACTTCCCCACAAATCTACCATCCCCTCAGATAATCCAGCTAATTGGTAGAGTCTTCAAACTAAGTCACACTAATGTAAACAGTTCATAATCTTTACTTATATCTGCCCAACACCCATCCTATGATATGGCCTTGGGGGGAGCAGGGAGACAATGCTTTACTGGGTAAAAATCTCATAAAAATTGGACAGAAGATTTGAATTGAGGATGTGTGTGGTGGAATTAGTTGGAAACTCATCTTTAAAAACACAAAATCGCCTATTTCCCTACACATTTCAGCCTTGGAATAGTAAAGAACTGGTAAACAAAGAAAATTGATTTCTGTTGGGAATTCCTGATTCTATTTGCTTCCTAAGGTCTGACTCAGTCATGTCCAATCTCTGAGAGCCAATGACTGAGGGAAAGTAAGAGAATGGTTACTTTATGTTATGCTGAAGGTCTGTGTTGGCCTCCAAGTCCTGGAAGTAGATAACACAGTCAGTCAGGGGATCCTAGTACACTGAAGCCCTAGTTCTAGAAAAAAGAGGTGTAAGAGTCTACGAGTTATAGGTCCAAAAGGTCAGAAAGATCTCAAAGATTTTTTGTCTGGTATCTGTTCACCTTTCCTCTCCCTCTAGTTAACTACAGAAACACTTGTTTTGATTATATGAAAGTAATATTAATTACCATTTATGGCTGTTTACTTATGGCACAGTAACAAACATCAAATTGTAGTTAGCTATAAGCTTGACTATATTTTGAGGCTTCCCTTGTAGCTCAGTTAGTAAAGAATCTGCCTGTAATGCAGACCAGGGTTTGATTTCCTGGGTCAGGAAGAACCCCTGGAGAAGGAAACAGAAACCCACGCCAGTATTCTTGCCTGGAGAATTCCATGGACAGAGGAGCCTGGCAGGCTACAGCCCATGAACTCGCAAGAGTTGGACACGACTTAGTGACCAAACCACTACCAACTTACTATATTTTACTCAAATGTTTGATCTTTGTATTCTGTTCATATGGTAGGTTTGCTTTATTAATTAAAAAACAGTTCCAACAAGAAAAAGGAAAATTAGAAATGCCCAATAACTACTGGCTGAATGGGTTAATAAATACTGTGTGTATTTAAAGTGGGTATCAATCGCTCAAACACTGAGCAACTAGTATATGTAGATCAGGGACTACCTTTGGTTCATGTGGGGAAAGTAGCACAGACTTCACTGAAAATTTGCTGAGGATAGAGAAGGGTTTTATTTTACCTACAGCAGGATACTCACTAATGACATCCACCATCCCTCTATTCTCTCTAGCTATACAACCAACTGGAAAGTTAGTTCTCTTTCTTTAACCTCTTATTCTGATCATCCATTAATTGTTATAATTAGTATGTGCTTTAAAGTTGCAAATATTTGCAAGTATGTAGATAAATGGGAACCCTTATAACATTGCTAGTAGGAATGTAAAATGTGCAAGTCATTATGCAAAATGGTTTGGCAGTTTCTCAAGAAATTAAATACAGAGTTACCGTGTGATTCAGCAATACCCCCCAAACTGAAAACGTGTATTCAAATGAATTCATGCTTGTACACAATAGTCATAGCAGAAGTATTCGCAATAGCTGGAAGATAGTGACAAACCAAATGTCAATCAACAGATGAATGGATAAAAACAAAATGTGACATACCCCTATATGGCATATTCAGTCCATGCTATGGACTGAATGTTGTGTCCCCCATGCGAAGAGTTGACTCATTGGAAAAGACTTTGATGCTGGGAGGGATTGAGGGCAGGAGGAGAAGGGGATGACAGAGGATGAGATGGCTGGATGGCATCACTGACTCGAAGGACGTGAATCTGAGTGAACTCCGGGAGTTGGTAATGGACAGGGAGGCCTGGCGTGCTGCGATTCATGGGGTCGCAAAGAGTCGGACACGACTGAGCATCTGAACTGAACTGAAAACTTCATATGCTGAAGCCCTAAATCCCCAATGTGACGCTATTTGGAGGTGGAACCTTTGGGAGGAAATTAGGTCATGAATAGGATGAGTAAGAAGAGACACAAAAGAGGTGATCTGTCTCCACCATATAAGCAAGAAAAGTAGCTGTCTGCAAACCAGGAAACAGCCCTCATCAAACACTGAATTTGTCAGCATCTTGTTCTTGATGTTCCCAGCCTCCAGAACTGTGAGAAATCAATGTTTGTTGTTTAGTCACCCAGTTCATGGGTGTTAGAGCTGCCTGAACTGATTAAGACATGATATAATGAAAATTATATTTGTTGTTGCTTAGTCACTACGCTGTGTCTGACTCTTTTGCAACCACATGGATTGTAGCCCACTAGGCTCCCATCCATGGGATTTCCCAGGCATGGTACTGGAGTGGGTTGCCATTTCCTTCTCAAGAGGATCGTCCTGACCCAGAGATCAAACCTATGTCTCCTGCATTGGCAAGTGGGTTCTTTACCACTGAGCCACCCAGGAAGCCCATAATGAAATACTATTCCACCATAAAATGGAATGAAATACTGACACGTGCTACAACATGGGTAAGCCCTTAAAACATGCTAACTGAAAGAAGCCAGACACGAAAGGTCACATGTTATGTGGTTCCATTATATGAAATATCCAGAAGAGGTAAATCCAGAGAGACAGAAAGCAGACTGGTGGCTACCAAGGGTCAAAAAAGGAGATAAGTGCAGACTGAATGCTTATTGGGTATGGAGTTTTCTTCATGAGCAATGAAAATGTTGTGGAATCTGAAAGAGCTGATAGCTGTATAACACTGTGAATGTATTAAACACCACTGGATTGTTTACTGTAAAATGGTTTATCTTATGCTACATGAATTTTATCTCAGTTTTTAAAAAAGCTTAAAAATTCATAAAATAACTTAGTTGTTTTAAACTTCATTTTATTTAGTAATAATGGAAAATTATTAGTGAGTGACTAAAGAATCAAATGTGATTACTTCAGAAATGATGTATGTGAACAGTGAAATAATCTTGATTTTTAAAATACGAACAAATACAAGGTTTAAGCAGTATCTCAGTTTCAATGAACACAAACAGGTGCACACACACACTGAAGAGTATGGATCAAAATATGTCTCAATTTAAGGAGAATTATTCTCCAAAATATATCCATCATAAACATCACAAGATGCACTATGTGTATGCATTTGAGTTTCTACCAAGTTGTTTACTTAACAAGGGGCTGTCTTGATTTGTATATTTTGAGAAACAAAGTACTTGCTGGAGGAAATCCTTAGCGTGGAAAAAAAAAAGATCAAGATACCCTTTAAATTTTTGGAAACTTTAGTTATCTGACAGAAAGGGTAAAAAATGAGGCAAAAAAAAAAAAATCTAGCACTGACATAGTAGTTTCTCATTTCAAGATCCACGGTTTTACTGGATGTCACTGTACTCAAATAAAACGCAGTGAGTGCAAACCCAGTGCTCTATGACAACCTAGAGGAGTGGGGTGGGGTAGGAGGTGGGAGGGAAGTTGAAGAGGGAGGAGACATATGAATGTCCCCTGATTCATGCTGATGTATGGCAGAAACCAACACAATATTGTAAAGCAAATATCCTCTAATTAAAAATAAATAAAAAAATTAAAAAATCTTATAGATACTACTTCATAAAGCAATCCACTAATTATGTTATGCATAACATGATACATTTATGTAAATAGATAAACGTAGATTTTCCAACGGTGGCCTTAGATTCAAAAAGAGCTTCATTATCAAAAAATTTAGGTAATATAACCTAAAAAACGATATAGATGGTTCAAAAAGTAGCTCTACTGATTACAAAGACACAGGTGTGAAAGATGCATATAGAGTTTAAAAAAAATTGTTCTACAAAATTTGAGATGTAAAAAACAATTCCTAAAGTACTGTGTGTGTGCTCAGTCTGACTCTTTGTGACCGACCCCATGGACTATAGCCCACCAGACTCCTCTGTCCATGGATTCTCCAGGCAAGAATACTGGAGTGGGTTGCCATTTCGTTCTCCAGGGGATCTTCGTGACCCAGGGATCTCTTGCCTCTCCTTCACTGACAGGTGGATTCTTTACCACTGAGCCATTTTGGAAGCCCAAACTAATATTAACTTTGTATAATATATAATTTAAATCTACCTGAATTAACAGAAAGAACCCTTTTGGGATCTTCTAAATGGGAAAACAGAAGATCACTTTATATTCAAGGGTTATCAGCATTAGCATTAGAAAAGAGTTACACGACAAAATCAAAGTGATTACTTTGAAAGCTAAAAGTAATTATTTCAGGACTGTGATTAAAGTTTCTCTATACTTCCTCTGTATTTTTAACATTTTCTTCCATCTAAACGTATTACTCTTGATTAAAACAAAAGCAGTTAAGAATTAAAAATAAAATTTATTTTCTTAAGATGTCTAAAATTTTTATGACACAGAATTAACGAATTTCTGTTGTAAAAGAGAACAACAGTCTCCCACTCAAACCTTCTGCCAAACTGGAATAATCTTACCTACAATATTTGACATCACCCAGCTTTTCCCTGATATACAGATCAGTATTTTGAAAACATCTTGTTCCACTATTACCAGTTGAAAACGTCTTTACTGATTTCCTAAATATTTATTTAGTCTCTCTTTATGACAGGGGCTGAGGCCTTTATTTGAGGTATTTTTCTCCGGAATCCCTTAAGTCTTTACTTTTGAGGCTCTATATTTAATTCTGCCCCTTTGTATACTCTACCTGGTGTTCATTAACATCTTAGACTTAAAACAACATTCCAAATGATTTCTGATCAGCCCAAGTCAAAATTAATAGTCACAGGAAACCTGCAGATTTTCTTTGATGAATGAGATTATATAAGCATTGTTAGTAATATTATGCTCCGAGCCCAAGTCTCCGAATAGACGGACAATAGCTACATAATATTGCCAGCTTAAGATTATAGTAAACTGAACCATCCTATAGTCAACTGAATCATCCAAGTCTATTCTACTAGCAACTCACATCTTCCACATCTAAAGTTTAAGAAATGCATTTTTCCCAGTTTTAGAAAAGCTTAAAAAGGGGGAAATTTTTTGCTTTATAATAAAGTAAATTATATCTATTTCCTGATCACAGAAAGCTTTCCATCCCCCGTCTATATTTTTAGCTTGACTAATTAATCAAAACAAGCAATCTATTTATTCCTTGTTTTATCCATAGGGAACTGTACATGTTTAATGTTCATTTAAGGAAGAAAACCACATTATCAGAGGCAGTGTAGCTGATGAATGAATGAAAAATGACCATCCCTGAGCTTTTTAGAAGTCACCAATACACAAACTCAATTTTCTTATCAGTGTTTTCTTAGCAGTAGCAATGATGCCAAGGCTCAGAAGGGAAGAAAATTTCTCTTCTACATCCCTTATATAAGTGCTAAGATGGGCTTTATAAGACTCCAGTTTTCTCTGTCTGTATGGCATCTAAAATTACACAAATATAGCCACCAATTTATTTCCAGGTTAAGAAAACTTGATATAAATCCTTGGGAAGCAAGAAATTTTAACATTCTAGACACAAATCTGAAGATTAAATTGTACGTCAATCTTATTATTAAACCTTACTCAGGGAAATCTCTGTAACTTCTCCAGTACCAAAATTTATCAGAACCTGCTAAAAATTAGAGAAGCTATGCCTATTTAAGAAATTTAATCTGCTTTTATTTTGTTCAAAACCATGTAAGTGTGGTAGCCTAGTAAGTGGTTATATAGGATGTTCCCTTCCTGTATAAGTACTTAATATGCCTACTTTTACCCTACAAAGATTTAATAGAAAATTAAAGCTACACATGTGTAACTTTCCCAGAAAATGGTAAAAGGATTAAGTGTTAGGAGTTACCTTGAGTGGTGAAGTTGAAGAGTGCAGGTGTGTCTCGCCCATTTGGTAGTTTGACATTTGGGTCCCGTAATTCGTCAAAAAATGAATGTGCACAAGCTTCCAGTGGTGTCAGTCGGGCAGTTGGTGTATACTCCAGCAGACGGCTACAAAGTGCAATCGCCTCGGGTGGAGTTCGGGGTCGGAAGACCTACAGAATAAAAAAAAACAGAGAGAGAGAGACAAAGTACAGTTAATGTTTCATGTAAGAATCTTTGCAAATTATCGTCTGAGTACTGAGTTAATTCCCACCATGTAAAAAACATGGTTGCATTTGTGAAAGAAACCTTTTAGAATGAAAGGAGTTAACTGCATACAATTTACCACATTGGGGTGAACTGCTAATTAAAGACTATATGAAAAAGGCTCAGGGAAAAAACTGGGGAAAATGAAAAAAAAAATCTATACAAGCTCATCATAAAGCAGTACAATCAAACATGCACACAAAATATGACAGGCACAAAAGAAAGTCTCGTTTCTGGGAGCAGTCACAACTAGAAGAATGCGAAGTTAATGTTAAAGTTTTGACTGCTGTGGTAATAGTTATAAGGTTTGCCTCTTTGGTATGACTTTTCTTTTTAGCAGAACAATTGTTGATAATCAACAGCACTGTACAAATCTGGCAATTAATATCTTTTAAAAAGGAAAAGCTGTTTATTCTTCAATGATTTGGTATTAACTTTTCAATAAACAGAGACTATTATTATTTGAAGAAATTCTTCAATATCCAGAACTTCTCAAAATGTCCAAAATTGTTTTCTCAGGTAGCTGTTATCTTAACACGGCAAGTTTACCCCTCATTTGAATAAATATTCTAGGGTTTTAATCAGGAATAGAGAAACTTATTTTTCATTAAGAACATTAACTCACAGAAAAAGTAAGGTGAAAGCTATAAGGCAAAATGCAAATAAATAAACTTATTTAAAGGAACAGAAAGTTTTCTACTCATCTATGTCTTAAAACTCCGAATAAATACACAGAACTATGAAAAATATACTTTATTCTAAATTATGGATAGTTAAAGAATAAAAGCAGAAGGGGAAAAACAGAAATAAACATAAACATCTGGGCAGAAAGCTTTTGAAATTAAAGAAAAATGAAACACATATCCACTGACAGAAGAACACAGACTCAAATAGAAGGGTTAGTAGTGGCAATGATGGAAGTTGACAGACACAGAAAGGAACACAGATGCATAAAAATGGAGGGAAAGAGACCTACAAGTGAGGAAAGGACATGCAGCCTGTGACAAGGCACAGAGGAGTCTGAGAGGCTTAAGTTCCCTAATGGTAAAGGCCCATGTAACATTTGGCCATCCACCTAGGCTGCAAGCAGAACTGGTTACTGCTACAGAGCTCATCCGATGATGAGACTGCTTATGAGAGAACTTTCTACACCGAAAATCCTTTCTTCATTTTGAAACAAAGTTTATTATTAACAAAGATATTTTCCTTGGAAATTTGAGAAATTTTGGCTTGAGCAGGATATTAGAAATTTATTTCTGAACATTAAAGATCTTAGTTAATTTATTTGGTTGTGTTAGAAAACCCTCTCCACAGTTTCAAGCTGCTTTATCTTTATTCTTTTGAATAATCTGACTTGCCTCGGTCAAGGAGCTAACGTACTGTATTATTTGAAATGTTTAGATCTTTCAATGTTTGTGGTCATTTCCCTCCTCTCTTGCTTCCCAGCCAGAACCATAATCAAACTCAAAATGTAGAAGAAAATAATCAGTGGAAATATTTAGAAAAATTTTAAAGAAAATACTAAGCACTACTGACTTTCCCCTGAGGGAAGTTTGTATTTATTTGACAGCATATGGATTTATTTTGTTAGCTAGTCTAATAAAAATGCCTCTGACCAATATGGGAGCACAGAAGTAGAATTAAAAGTACCACCACCAAAAGTAGAAATAAGTATCTTTTAACATTCAAATGTAGGGTAGGTGGATAGTGAGTATATTTTAAACGAAAAAATTCTGTGTTACATCTATTAATAAACCACTATTGTAAGCTTACTTCTGATTACTAAAAAGAAAATCATCCACGTCTTTTTTGATTTCTTACTGACTAAAAGTCACCATCCATGTTGGTACTAAGACACATAATAGCTTATTCTGCCAGGGAACCCTAACTCACAGAATCAAAGAGTTAGAAAAATAAGGATAAGAATTCATTTTAAGAACCTACATTAAGATCAAGACTTAACCTGCCTTTTAAAAATAGTACCCATTATTATTTCTAATCCTGAGAGATTCCTGATGAGAAAACCCTTGGTTCTGTAATATACAGATAAAGGTTAAGAAAATTATGTGGGGTCAAATCCCAGCATACCCAAATCCCAGATTTCTGACCATAAGACAGGGTGTGGTAGCATGCAGCTTTCAAAAATTATAGGCCAAACTAGAAAAAGTTTTTCTGAATTATCTTTGTGTCTAAAAGGAAACCAATAACTACTGTCACTTGGCTTTTAATAATGAAGTTTCTGCTGCTTTTCATTCCATACCAAATTGTTAACACTCGAAATCTTGGGTTCTGTGGGGTTTTGTCAATATTTATTCTTGTAAAAATACTTTTCAAACCCCACTCCTAAACTTCAGCTTAGTTATCAATAAATCATTCAAGAAACTGAGAATCTAAATATATACCACAAGCAAAACCTATACCACACAGCTACCTACTTTGTTTTTATCATTACATTTCAAGAATGAATAACTCAGCTTTTCAAAAAAGTTTTCCCCCCGAGTTTTATAGACCTGCCCTGAAATTTTGGGAAAAAAAAATTAAGTACATACCCGCACTCCTGAGGTGAAATGTCCTGTTCCTGACGAATCCTAAAGATGAGAATGCAGTGAAATAATCCAAACAGGGGAAGTCAATCCAAAAGAGAATAGTCCAGCAAGGAAAAATATATCCAATGTTATAAGAAATCCATGGTGTGGAGGGGGGGGACATAGAAAATGTTTATACAGTTATAAACTTTAAACATCAGTCTGCACAGTAGCAAGTCCAAGTTTTAAAAATTATTTCACCACAGTGTATGCAAAAAAAATTTGATTGCGCAATG
The DNA here is from genome assembly GCA_006410615.1 of Neotragus moschatus. Classification (NCBI taxonomy): domain Eukaryota; kingdom Metazoa; phylum Chordata; class Mammalia; order Artiodactyla; family Bovidae; genus Neotragus; species Neotragus moschatus. The sequence continues at coordinate 461,491 of SJYA01000194.1, forward strand.
GTGAGGCACAGTAAAGAAATTAAAATTTTAATTTAATTATGTTCCAATGCCAGTGCATTTATTAAAAAAATACAAAACCAAAAAAAGTTAAAATCAAAATGAAATCTAGAAGTAAAATTCCCAAAGTAAAGTGTTTGGTCTTCTACGACCTGGATTCATTGTCCATTGACATGGCTGGGAGGGGACATATCAGCCTGCTTGTCAAGATTTGAGTTCCCAATATGCTAATATTTCTCTATTAATGAATTCCAGTAACACAGTATAAACATTTTTTGCTAAATTATTAGTGATGAGAGGAAAGTGATAAATTTATTTAATTTACAGATTTCAAGCCAGATATTTTCAATTTGTGTGAGCTAAGAAGGATCAGGCCACCGCGGATTATTCTCCATTTTGGATTGACTTCCCTGATAAAAGATATTTACTGACATTCTCATTATCTTAGGACTCTTCAAGAAATTGACATATCACCTCAGAAGTGCGGGTATAAACTTACTTTTTCTACTGTGGGCTTTGCCCCCTCATACCCGTTCCTTTTTGGAAAAACTCACTGAAAAAAATTCTGTACCTCTGAGCACTACAAATTCAACACAGTTCCATCTGCAAATATGCCCAATTCACCCACCAAAAGCTAAACAAAAATATATACAATGAACAATACAACTAAGGGACAGTCACAGTTATAGGTGACATGCATAGTAAGTAATGTAAACCAACACCTAGGCACAACGGAGCCAAATATGCAAAAGGGAGGTAGCAGGGTCTATTATGTCTAGGTATTGAGAACAAAAAATGGCAGAACTCACCAGTAGCTGTGAATTCCCTTGGCTATTCTAAGAGAATTTAACATTCTTTTAGGATAGTTTCCAGTGGGGGAATTAAATATTTTGCAAAAATAAATAATCCGCGGATTACTTTTAGTCTGCAGACTAAAATTTAGTTCACGGATTAAAATCCGGCCCATCAGGATAAAAATCTCTCATGAACTTAAAACACAACCAGGTGGACAAAAATAGAAAACCAGACTAAAAAAAATGAGAGCACAAAGTAAGACTCAACTGGGCCAACTAACAATTAGTGCGCAGACTAAATATGGCCAGCCAAGAATGTTAGCAAGGCCATGAAGAGCCAGCCCAAAACACTCCCTATAAAAACTAAAACCAGAAGTAAATAAATAAAACAAAACAGAACAAAGCAAAAAATAAATAAACAAAAGGAAGAAAGAAAACAAGAGAAAAGAAAAACTGAAAAGAACCAAAACACTGACATGAACTTTTAAGTGATTCAACTACTACCTCACCTGTGCAGCAACTCATTTTCTTAAATTGAAACAAACTCTTATCACAAATACTAGTCTAGAGAAGAAACTAGGAGGAAAAAAAATTTTTTTCCCCAAAAATAAAGTCTCTGTGGTACTGAACAAATGCAAATGAGTTCTTAACGGAAGAATTATTCAAAATAAATTTGCATTTGGATAATTCAGAAAGGACACAGGCCATTTTCTCCTTCACATGTCCTATAATAGACTTTTGCCATCAAACATCAAATTTCAACCTGGAGCTAACTGTTATGACTGAATCTTAAGCCCCTTAAAATTACCATTTATATACCATATCAAGGCTTATGGTTGATTCTCACAGCATCAGCTCTCAACAATTCCACTATATTAAACAGCCAACCAGAGCAATGTAAAAATGCCTATGAGGCAATGATAATTAAGTAGAATGGAGAACAAGTACTGTGCCTTGTTCAGCAGCTCAAACAGCTATTCCTCTTCAAGTTTTCATTGTGATAAATGTACAGTACAGACACTATTGGCTGGTCATACACAAAATACACAAGCATTCAATGTTAAAAACTGATAAACCATGAACACTTCTGAAGAGCAACCTCAGTATATAAAATTATTTGCAATTTGTAAGGCTATATGCAGGACTAAAAGTGAGACAATGTCATAGATTTGCTGACTAGTTAATTAACCAAGTTAATTAAGAAAAGAATTTAAGTCTACTGAAGTGCTCATGTACAGCACATAATTCATAAGAAACACAAACATCCTTTCCTTAGCCACAATTCAATAAATTTTAGCTTCACTAATTAAAATACACATAAGGAATATAATGTTGGTATTAGCATTAAACTATGCCACAAATTCCTCCCTCTAATCTCATTTGCTCATAAAATACTACAGAAGTGTGATTTACCAAAGGTCTACTTATCCAATGTAATCTTTCATTGCTCATAAAATGGTTACTATAGTCAGGTTCATCTTCCTAAGAATATAGAAATATTTCCTTTTCATCCATACCTCCGTATCTTAAGGGACAGTCCCCTAAGCTACAATAATTCCTAACTTTAGCAGCACCTAAGCAAACCCAAGGGCTTCCCAGGTGTAAAGAATCCACCTGTTAATGCAGGAGACACAAGGGACATGGGTTTGATCCCTGAGTCAGGAAGATCCCATTGAGCAGGAAATGGTAACCCACTCCAGTACCCTCACCTGGAAAATTCCATGGACAGAGGAGCCTGGTGGCCTCTAGTCCATGGTGTTACAGAGAGTCCTACACGCCTAAGCGACTGAGCACACATGCACACAAGCAAACCTAAACTGTCTTTCAACAGGACCCACCCGCATCCACCAGTCCTATCGCCTTTAAAGGAGGCCCCTCTTCCCCTCCACCACCCACACTCAAGATCCTTCCCATGATACTAACAGTACGTGAAACACCTTGGAACACCAACAGCACACAATCAAGTATATGGTTATTATTCAATACTTGCTTCAACTGACTTAGATATTTATCACCCTTAAGTGTTTCAATGATGGAGACTAAATATTTTAGATGTTTTTTTTGTGTGTATCCTTTATGGTGTCTAGCACAGCACTGATACACAGGAGCTAAGTGTTTTAAAGAACAAATGATATGTCACAAATTTTTGCCTTCTTTTTTAATTCACCCTCAACCCTATCCTCTGCTCCCCACAAGTGATCCATTCTTTCTTTTTACCTTATTCTATTCACGTATGGATTCACCACCTTAGTAGTTGGATTTTAATGTGCAATAGTTTCCAAAGAAATAGGGTAAAGCCAGTATAAACAGAAAAGTAAGGAGGTCTATTCACATAGCAAAATAGATGTTAGAGAAGTGATTATTCTAGCACTAATGAAGAGGTAGAAAATTCAGTAGGGAACACAGTGTATTTATGAGACAAGTGATAATGTACTAGTTGAGATCAATAGGCAGATGGGTTGAATAGTAGTATTGAAATTGATTACCTGAACAGCAGACAAAACAGACAAATGACAAACTTAGGAACCAACAGAAATCCCCAACATAGTTTCATGCTTTCTGGAATACATGAGCAAAACAAGGCAGAAAGGCCAGAAAAGGTAGAGTGGATCAGCAAAACAACAACAAAATGTTTGACAGGGATTTTTGCTTTGTGCTAAGACCCTTTGAGGAGAAGGCAATGGCACCTGACTTCAGAACTCTTGGCTGGAAAATCCCATAGATGGAGGAGCCTGGTGGGCTACAGTCCATGGGGTCACTAAGAGTCTGACACGACTGAGCGACTTCACTTTCAATTTTCACTTTCACGCACTGGAGAAGGAAATGGCAACCCGCTCCAGTGTTCTTGCCTGGAGAATCCCAGGGACGAGGGAGCCTGGTGGGCTGCCATCTATGGGGTCACACAGAGTGAGACATGACTGAAGCAACTCAGCAGCAGCAGCAGCAAGACCCTTTGAACGTATTTTTGGTAATGGGTGAAACTAGTTAAAACAGGTAAGTTTACCAAATGAAAATTCATCTTGAAGTCAAAGACTCAGGAAAAAACATCATGAAGAAAGTCATTAAAAAAATTATAGTGCACCTTTTGGTTTACCTTTAAGCATAGCGAATAATACATGTAATAACTAATTCAGCTAGTCTGATTCCTTTGATGGCTGAAATGACCTCAAGTTTTTGCTTACTCTGTTAGCTAGTTAGAAACACTAGTATTCACTCATTTCACAGCATGTGGACTGTGTTCTAAGAAATCAAGTATGTAAGGATTGATTTTTGTGGATAATGCTTTCTGGGATACTTAAATCAATGATCTAAGGTCCCCACATATCCTACAGGCAATTAACTATTAATCATGTATACCTAAGTCTCAGCAACAAACATTTTGAGGTAACATATTCATTTTATTATCAACAAAAGAGAAATGAGAAGCTGCTATGGTACATATACAGTATGATTTGGAAGGTACTACAGGAGTTTTATGGTGGGAATAATCACAGAAGAGCTTGGATAATTAGATGTTTCATGGGAGAAGGAGATCTGAAGTCTTGACAAAGGTCAAGACTTAGTAAGCAGAGAGAAAGAAGAACCCTCTAAGTGTTCACTAGTAAGAGGTAGAAATGAATGTGGCTTTTCTGTGGAACAATCAGGAGAACAGTTTGATCAGATCAAGAAATTCAGCATGACTGCATGATCCCTTTAAAGTGAGCAGGATAAAACTCTCATATGTAGCTAAGTTATTAAACAGTACTCAGTCAATCGAAAGAAACCAAGGCCCTTGGGATTCTAATCTACTTCCTCTACTAACTAGATATGAATTTCATTACTCTGAAAGAATATACAGACATCTGTGTTACCTAACTCAGGGGTCCCCAACCTCTAAGATGTAATGCCTGATGATCTGAGGTGGAGCTGATGTAATAATAGAAATAAACTGCACAGTAAATGTAATGCGTCTGAATCATCCTGAAACCATCCCACCCCTGGTCCATGGTCTTCTCCGAAACCGGTCCCAGGTGCCAAAACGGCTAGGTACTGCTGATCTAACTGACCTCAGAGGATTATTTAATAATGGAATAATATAGGGGAATATCTGCTTTAACTTTAACAAAAAGCACAATCAGATACTCAAAATAAGGAATAAACATATACAACCATTACAATGTTAACTTTATTAGAATCCTTAATCTATCCTAACTGAACACTAAACTTTTAAATTCATTGCCTAATTACATGCATATAAGGGTGAGGGAGCTAGAGAACTTGGTAAAGATTAGGTTTAACTGACTAAATGCCTCATGAAAGGTTTAGAGCAGGACAAAGAACTAAATCTCCCGTTTTTCTGGAAAGAGAAGCAGAAATAATTAGGAAGAGTGTGACCGGATAATCATCTGAACTGGGACAGTGAAGAGTGTGAAGAACATGCCATTAATAATCATACTGGGCAAACATAAATTGGGACATATAAGCACTCTTCTCATTATATGTATGGCATATAAAATTTTTCCTATAGGCAATGAGGAATCAGAAAATTTCAAACACGAGAGACAATATCACATGTGCTTTAAGGAAGATGACTTTGACAGCAGTGAGGATGTGAAAGATATAAAGGAGGGAAATCGGGAGTATGAGGTTGTTTCAGCAATTCTATGATACGATGTTGGGCTAAAGTGAGGGCAGTGGAGATAGAGAAGATAAATCCTCTATATGCATATTTGTTTTCAAAAGAACCTGAAGAAAAAACACAACAGCTAACTGCTTTCCTATAAAAGCAAAAAATAACATGAGGCACAAAGAATGGGAGCAATGCTTATACCAGATCCTTACTTCATACCTAAATAGACTATCATTTACGCAAATCTCCATGTACCAAATGCAGAATTTCAGCTTCTTCTCTTCTTCCAACCAACCTCCACCTCTATTTAATTCTCAATTTGCTTTTGCTACCATTTCCTTTTGTGTCCCATCTGGCTTTTATTCCTTTAACTGTATAGGATACACCAAAAAGCAAGTATTTATCTTCCCCATCATCACTCTCAATACTGGTCCCCTTTTCAAAACATTAGAGTGTGTGTGTGTGTGTGTGTGTGTGTGTGTTTCCTTTCCAACTGGTCCCCTTTTCAAAACATTAGTGTGTATGTGTGTGTTATCTTCCCCATCATCACTCTCAATACTGGTCCCCTTTTCAAAACATTAGTGTGTGTGTGTGTCTGTGTGTGTGTGTGTGTATTTCCTTTCCAACTGGTCCCCTTTTCAAAACATGTGTGTGTGTGTGTGTGTGTATATTTCCTTTCCAACTGGTCCCCTTTTCAAAACATTTGTGTGTGTGTGTGTGTATGTGTGTGTGTGTGTGTGTATTTCCTTTCCAACTTAAGCCACAAATGCTTATTCAATGAATTAGGTTGTTCTGGCTATTAGGTAACAGTCAAGGGTATCTTACTGGATTTCTGAATTCTCAAGATCCCTGCAATATATCACACTAGGATTATTTCATTGTTCTGTTCTTCTGTTTGCTATCTTTCTTATACATCTGAATACCCTCACTCAATGCTCCCAAGGACATTTTCTCCCTTCAACTTTCTGTCTTCCTACTTTTTTTGAGAACGGGAGCTCCCAGTTCTGGGGATATAGCTGTACTACACTATAACATGGTAAAAAAAAAAAAAAGGGGGGGGGGTTCAGCAAATGGGGCTAAAGTAGATTTTAACAGAAGACTTCTATAAAGGCAAAGCAGATTTTGTTGCCACACTCCCGTTTACCTGCCTTCCAAAGGCAAAAGCTTTTTCCTTTAGAGAACAACATTATGTATGTTAAAAAAAAAAAACAAAAAAACTCCACTGGCTGCCTAGCATAAAAGAGTGTTTCTCAAGCTGACATTCACTATCACAAAGGAGGGGAGACTTTCCTCTAGAAATTTAAAAATTTGTATTCTTATTTTGACAATAATCTACTCTTAATAATCAATGTAAATATATTCTGGATCATCTGCAAGACCGAGTACTGCCATGGAATTTCTATGCCTGAATTTGGTTTTGTGTTTACAACCACAGTAACAGCAACCAAATGGTGTGTACTAATGAGAAATTAATGTAAGTGTCCTATTATGTAATAAATGCATTTGTACCAAGTGAGAACCAAATTATGGCACATATATGAGTGAAGAATTCACAAGAGTTTGAAGACACAAAATAGGTGGGAGAACTGAATTATTATTCTATATATGGTACAAGAATGGAAGCCTAAATAAAACAAAAGGGCTTTGTGTATATTATTCAAGTTGGAAAAGCATCAGTGTAAGATATAGAAACGTGGGATTCACAAGGGTAAAAGATGTAAAGCATGCAAATTCACCATTAATCTTCTATTGCTTACATAGAATCATTCCTCACATTCCATCCTGGCTAATACTTGAAGAGATATAATCAAGGGGAAAAAGTATAGAATATGACACACACTAATACTGGTGGCAGTCTTGATTTTTAAAAAAATGAGGACAAGGACTACTAAATAAGATTTCATGACCTCCTTTCAGCGTTGTATTGCTTAGAAACTCTATACACAGGATGAATACTTAGAACAGATTTGACCAAAAAGAATTTTACTTTTCTTTCTACCTTAAAATAACATGCTTATTAAAAAAAAAATATGGAAATGCAGAACAAAGAAAATAAAATCACCTGTACTCTTCTTATTCAAACTACCATTTGCATTTGGGAATACTTCCCTGTATTAATTCAATACACAGAATTCTCTTTGCTTCTTGTTCTTCTTTAACATGGCTGAAATCACAGTATACTGCAAATCACTTATTACACTGTAACTTGGAATAACTTTCTGGATTCAAACTGCAGCTCAGATTCTAAATCCAAACAGGGCACCTACGATTCTCTGAGTTTAGAACCAGTGAGAGAACCTAAATATCTTCTGACTCAGATTCAAAATAAACTTTAAATACCAAGACCAAAGGATGACTTATCTCAGAATATTTAGTGTTTACTGAAAAATTAAAAAGAGAGTGGGGGAGAGAGCAATGTCTTGGTCAGTGAAAGCTACAACTTATAATTCTGGCAGTAAAATTATTACTGAGGTCTTTGCTTCTAAATAATGAATAATTAGTAATAAGAGGATTTTCTCAAGTGAAGAGATGTGAAGATATTTGATAACTTGAAGTAAAGAAACTTGAATAATACAACTTAGCAAGAGACCTACTTTGAATCTGGAAATATAAATTATTTCACTTAAATTACTTTACCTCTTATTATAAAAGATATATAACCAATTAAATGAACTTGTCAATGTTCAAAACAAACTGTTCTATGTATATTTTTAAATATACAAGATCTCTGATTGAAACATGTATTAAAAAGTTGAATATTTCCAACCCGCAAAATATATAATGAAATATAAGAATAAACTGGGAAGGGGGATATATAGACGGCACATAACTAGAAGGTTAAAAAACTTGGTATTAAACACACACACACACACACACACACACACACACACACACGGAGAAGAAGCTTAATCCTGACTTTGTCAGTCACATATGGAAACATGGATAAGTTATTTGGCATATTTAGCTAGAGTTTCAGAATCTATAAAACAAGAGAGTCACTCTAGCTATAAACCTTATTGAGATTTTTTTTTCCCCTCTGCATACAATCTCACAAATTAGACATGAAAATAACTTTTTAATAAAATCTCTCTATAATCATTTCAATTAACTATCAAAACAAAAAATAAAGTATTCTCATAAGTTAGTACTTATGCTCTTAGAATTGGTTCCAACTAAAAGTTGAAGTTAGGCTTTTCCAATGGCTAGTGACATCCTGTGAGTATATCAACTGCTTTCAATGTATACTATTCATAAGACCAAATCTTCATTTTACTCTTGCTCCCAAAACACCAACAGGAAAGTAAACAAGAGAAGAACACAAAATATAATCTATATACTAGTAGTTTAAAAAGAATAAAAATATATGTGACACTGAATGCTATATGATACTAAATGTATGTAAGTACCCCTAACTATGTAAAGAAATTACTTCTGAATGTTAAAGAGTAAAAATTTATATATAAGATCTTGCACTTAACAAAATTCTTTATTTGAATACTATGCATATGTACTGTCCTCATCCTACAAATAAAAACCCAGATTGGAAACTTCCTACAGGAAATCAGTGGGAATGAAGCTATATACAATCAGTGAAACACTGATGTATAATTATCCAATTATTTTTACATGCAGAAGTCCTGTTGTATTTTGTAATCTGACAGCCACCTAGTCTCAAAATAGTTTAGTTCAAGAACAATGAGAAATCCAACTTCTAATTAACTACTGGTTGATGTATTTTTTAAAAAACTCTTTTTGACTCACCTTAGTCCAAGGATGTGCCTTAATTTGAGGGAATTTGAATTCCGTGTAGTTTGGGTTCATTTCTCTAATTTGCTCCCTTGTTGGTGTCCCCAGGACCTAGATAAAGAAAGAAAGTTATTGCTGTAACTTTCTATATACTTATAAATATAGTCTTTATGTTTTAATGTACTGGTTTCACTGGAAAAAGGAATTCCAAAGTTATAAAATATTTAACTCATTAAATAGAGTAGACTTTATAAAAGACTTCAATTTCTGACTAGAGAACCCAAGCTATAAGTAGCATACAGACTTTTATGGTAATAGTCATCAAGTTTGTATAAGAAAGGCCACTCAAAAATATTCAACTAAAAATCAGGCATCTTCATTCTGTCTAGAAAAACAATCTATTGTGATGGCATCTGAAGTGAGAGGATCTTTTATTCATTTATTCATCAGTAAAGTAAGTCAAAGGTTTTATTATCAAGAAACTAACTGGGAGAACCTTAGTCAAACATGGTCATCAATAATTCCATTCAATCACTGAATATTAAGTGAATATCCCTGTGTACTACTATATGAAGAATACTAAGAACAGGAGAGATTCTAACTATGAGAAACTTACATATTTGTGTGCAAAAAAGTATAACTATAAATACAAGATGAAATTATATCGAGCACTTCATTACCTCCAGAGTTGTATTAGGCACCAAAAGAAGAAAAGTATTTATGGACTTGACTGCATAAGACAGATGATGAGAAGAGACATTAAGTACTAAAATGAGTACTTTGAAGAACAATGACACTTATTACACATCTTTATAACTCTAGTACCCAATATAAAACAAGTCTGTTGAAATAAAATGTTAATCCATTTAATTCCAGGACAGTTGCACAGAGGAGCAGAATGTAAAGTACTTGATCAGTGGTGAACAAACAGGGCAAACTAAGAATTTCAGATGTGTGTTGTTATTGTTTCTAATTCTCTAGACTTCATTCAAACTTTCAGAACTTACGTAAATTTTTTAAAGTTTTATTCTTCAAAAGACACTCATATGAAAACAAAACGTAAGCTAGACTGAGTAGGTACTGTATAATTTAATTCATATAGAATTCTAGAACATCTGCCTACAGTGACAGAAAGAAGATTCATGGTTGTGAGGAGCTGGAACAAAGTATTACAAAGAGGTACTAGGAAATTATTAGGGGTAATAAATATAATACAACTTCCTTTCCTTACTGCAGTAGAATTCCAGCTTTACAGAGAAGCAAAGAGTATTGAGAAGGAAAATATCTGGTCTTTGTAACTGTAGCTATCAGAAGTTAGGAGCTATCTATATATAAAATATAAAAGTTTTAATTTTAAATAATAAAGCAAGCCCTTATTTTCTAAAGTGGACTCTTGATGAAGGGTGTATATGTGTACATGTATGCGAAAAATGGGAAAGAGTGAAAAAGAAGGGAGAGTGAACTTATTGATAATTCCGCCTTCTAAATCCAACTTCACTGGATTTTTTTAAATGCTAAAGAAAAACAACAGCAACATTAAAAAATGAGTATTTAAAATGCATACTTTCAGTGATGCTACAATCCACTAATTTCATTTTAAGACATATACTCTAATCTAGAGAAAGTCTTTATAATATATATTAGTCTGTAATAGGGGCTTCCCTGATGGCTCAAGCAGTAAAGAATCTGCCTGCAACGGAGGAGACACAGGAAACACGGGTTTGATTCCTGGGTCGGGAAGACTCCCTGGAGAAGGGCATGGCAACCCACTCTAGTAATCTTCCCAGGAAAACACCATGGATAGAGGAGCCCTGTGGCTAAGGTCCACGGGGTCACAAAGCGTAGGGCACAACTGAAGTGACTAAGCACACACACAGTCTGTAATAGTACAACACTGCAGGCAAAAGCAAAAACCCAAAAGTAGAATTAATAAATAAAGTGTGGCATAGTCATACAATGATAAACTAACTAGCAATGAAAATAAATGAACTAGAGCAACATATACCTTATTGGATGAATTTCACACAGTGGTGAATTTTCACTCAATAATGGCTTTATGTAAAGTTTAAAAACTGGAAACACTAAACTATGTTTTAATTTACATGAAAGTGAAGTGAAAGTTGCTCAGCTTTGTCTGACTCTTTGCGAATCCATGAATTCCATACAGTCCATGGAATTCTCCAGGCCAGAACACTGGAGAAGGTAGCTGTTTCCTTCTCCAGGGGATCTTTCCAACCCAGGGATCAGACCCAGATCTCCCACACTGCAGGCAGATTCTTTAACCAGCTGAGCCACTAAGGAAGCCCAAGAATACTGCAGTGGGTAGTCTATCCCTTCTCCAGGAGATCTTCCCGACCCAGGAATTGAACTAGGGTCTCCTGCATTGCAGGTGGATTCTTTACCAGCTGAGTTACCAGGGAATCCTTTACATAGTTAAACTAAATCAAAAGCATGGGAATATTCACTAGAAAAATCAAGTATAGATTATTTGGCTTACTAGAAATAATGGAGAAGAAGGGACTATGACTGGGGTGGGCATAAGGAGTTTTCTGATTCTAATTCTTAGCATGAGTGGTGCTTACATGGATAGTTGCTTTATTATTATGTTTTAAACTTAATACATTTTAATATATTTTTGTATTATATTTCACAATAAATAATAATGACACCTAAGAAATGCCCACTCTCAAATCAGTGAGTATTTTTTGTGCAGTCTCCCCTTATTTATTCAGCACTTTGTTAGCACAAAGCACAATCCTAACTCCCTACAAGCTGGTAAAAATGCCAAAAGAAATGAGGGGTTGTATACAGACCATCAGTAAATCCATCTTTTTACTGTATGAACATAGATCATATGAATTTATCAGCTATTTGGCTGACTTTTCCATACTGCATAATGGAAAATGTATAATACTGTACAATGAAAAAGGCAGGATGCTCCTTGAAGTGAATGTTTCAATTCGTATATGCGTTTAATTATAGTGAAAAGTGAACTCGCTAAGTCGTGTCTGACCCTTAGCGACCCCATGGACTGCAGCCCACCAGGCTCCCCCGTCCCTGGGATTCTCCAGGCAAGAACACTGGAGTGGGTTGCCATTTCCTTCTCCAATGCATGAAAGTGAAAAGTGAAAGTGAACTCGCTCAGTCGTGTCCGACTCTAAGCGATCCCATGGACTACATACAGCCCACCAGGCTCCTCCGTCCATGGGATTTTCCGGGCAAGAGTACTGGAGTGGGGTGCCATTGCCTTCTCCAATAACCTAAGAATATTCTTGGTGGAAGTAAATCTGTGAAATATACAACAAACAGCTGAGAAACACATGACATGTACATAAGGTTTGCTTAAATAAACATATGTTATAATAATTTATTTTATGTGAAAGCAAGAAAGTATACTGAATGTGTGCATATGTGAAGTCACTCCCATATTCTCCTTAAACTGTCTCACAGCCACTTAGATCTAAACATTTATCCCAAATTTTATATGTGAAAAATTTCATATATGAAAAAAGCTGCATCTTTTTTAAAACAGTGAAAATGTCCTCCCTTTATACTACCAATTCTCAAATACTACATTTGTTTCATCATATTTCCGCTCCTCCATGCATATATCAATCTACCTTATTTTCTGATGCATCTGAATATCAGTTGCAGACATTTAACTATATTAGTATATATATGATTAACTAAGGTTCAATATTTCTGACATTTTCATCTAAGCATTTTTTATATACCTAGAATTCTCACTCAATATATACCAGTGCATGTGGAAAAAATCTTTTATCACAATGGGAGATTATCTGCTTTGATGAATAGTTATGATACAAAAAGATTCTTAATTATACTTCTGATTGGTGGTCAGAGTTTATGTTATCTTTAAACTGTGGATATTTGTGACTTTTAAGAAACTAACTTACTATTAATATCTGGTAAATGGAATCATTGATATATTCACTATCAATTACTTAAAAGCAATTAACTAAATAAACTAGCATATCACCACAAAATGGCAAAGGGTATCTTATTACTGTTATAGCCACATGACCTTGAATCACTAGAGCTATTAGATGGACAAAGTGAACTTCCAATGTAGCTGTCTGTTTTATGTTTAATTTCTCCTGTCAAATATACAACTACTGTAATAATTTTTCTATTCTTTTTCTTGTCATCTTGAAAACCACATTCTCCCCAGGCTAGCTAATAGAGATGAAAAGTAGATGGGAGATCCAGGGATTAGCCAACTTTTTTTAAGGGCCAGAAAGTAAATACCTTAGGCTTTGTGGGCCAGGGAGCCTCTGTTACTAGTCACTTTCACTATTGTAGCACATGTGATTATTTCACATGTAGAATTTTGACTGGAATGTTAAATGGCAGGAAGTCCTATGGATGTGCACATTGTAAGTAATCTATTGCCTAGAATTTTTAATCTCAAGGCCTAAGTTGTAGAACATCCTTGTTATAGAATTGCTCTGTGTATAAATATGGTGCTAACTAAAAGCCTTACATAATAAAGTATAATTCTGTATAAGTTGGCATCAGTAGCTCAATAAATCTGGAATATCATGCAAAGGTTTGCATTATTTTTAAAAAAGACATCTCTTTTTACTAACTGCTAAGTAACTGATATTAGAATTATTCTCTATAGTAAAACAATTAGAAAACTGACTGACAAAATATTCTTTAAAGGAGAAGGTAAATATGATTCAGAAAGAAGGGAGTAGAGAACTGGTCAACAAATATAGGTACAAAAATGACAGAGGAAAAAAAAATGACAGAGGGCAGAATTGACAAATGAGGGCATAAAACAGCTATTATAATGAGGAGACAAACAGAGGATTAAAAAGAAATACAGTAACTGCACAGTTGAAAAGTATGATATGTGAAGTAAAAATTTCCTGAGGCCTGACAACAGACGAGACATTACAGAAGACAATCAGTAAACTTAAAAAACAAAACAACAGAAATAATCAAAGCTGAAGCATGGAGGTACAACAAGCTAGAAAAACATAGGTACATGTGATTGGAATCTAAGGAAGGGCTTGGGGGAACAGATCTCAAAAAAATATTTGAAGAAATAGTGGCCAGCATTTCCCCAAATTTGATGAAAATGCCATGAAACCCAAACAGTATAAAAGCCACTGATAAAGGGAAAGTTTTTATCAAAGCAAAGAGAGAGTTTATACAGTTGACAATAATAACAGCCAACTTATCAGAAACAATGCAAACCAGAAGAAAATAGAGACCTCTCTCAAAAAAAAAAAAAAAGAAAGAAATGAGAAACTGGAAACCAAGAAATTCCATATCCAATAAAAATATCCTTCAAAAGAATGATGGGAACAGAACCAAGATGTCTTGATTTCCAGTTCTCTCCATCAATCAAACCACATAATAAAACTCAGGGCTACTTCTCTCCTTGAAACAAGTGAAAAAAACAAAATAACACATTGTTAAGCAAACAAAAGCTAAGAGAGTTTGTCTCCAGATTTTCACTACAAGAAAATACTTTAGGATGAAAGAAAATGAACAGTCATTCCTATCTACACTAAGGAATAAAGACCACCAAAAATTATAAATATGGACTATATGTATGACATTTCCCTTTTGCTTTTATGTTTTTGAGTTGGTCACTATTGTATTCATCTATTTTTTGATTTATTTATTTTTAATTGAAGGATAATTGCTTTACAGTATCACTTCTACCAAACATCATCATGAATCTCCCCTTTGCTTTTAAACTGGTTTAGAAGAAAACAGTGTTTAAAGCAAAATAAAGTATTATAGAAGTAAAATGCATGACAAAAAGAGCACAACAGACAGGAAGGAGAAATGGAAATATGCTATTGTAAGGTTCTTACTTTATATGCAAAGTGGTATACTTGTATACTGTGGTATATTTGTAGACTGTGATAGAGTAGGATGCCTATGTTCAATCTTAGAACAAATTTTAAAAAATGTAACATGGCAATCAATATAGCTTAAAAAGCTAACAGGGAAAATGAAAAACACTCATTATAAGCTACAAGATAGCAGTAAAAAGGGAGAAGAAGAAACAAACAACAAAAAGAAAACAATTACCAAGGTGGAATATTTAAACCCAACCATATTAATAATTACATTGAATGTAAATGGTCCAAACACTCCAATTAAAGGCAAAAATTATCAGACTCAATGCAATATCAGAAAATTGTAGACTTCAGTATAAGGAAATTAAACAAAAATAAAGAGGGACATTTCCTAATGATAAAAGCAAGTTTAAGACTAAATTTAAAATTATTATAAATACTGTATGTTGATGAAAATGTAAAACACTGAAACTCTTCTACACTGCTGGTGGAAGTGCAGAACAGTGAAACTGCTCTGGAAAACAGTTTGATGATTTCTTACAAAGTTTACACACATTTATCATATGACAGCAATTTCACTCCTGTTCTTTATTGAAGAGAAATGTAAACACAGGTTTGTTTAAACAAAAAGAGCAGCTTTACGCATAACAGCCAAAACAAAAACAAGTCAAATGCTAATCCACAGGTAAATGGATAAACAACTCTTAGAATAGGTAACACAAAGATGGATAAATCACAAAAACATGATGTTGAACTAAAAAAGCCAGATACAAAACACACACAGACACACACACAACATGATTCCATTCATATGAAATTCTAGAATAGGAAAAACTAACCTGCAGTGACAGAAAGCAGACTAATGGTAACCTGAAACAAAAGATGGGAGGCTGCAAAGGTACACAAGCAGAGTGATCAACTGTCCCTGGGACTATCCTGGCAGATCCCTCAGTCCTGGGCAATGTGAGACATTTGGTTACCCTAGGCTGTACACAAGAACATGTTTGGGGATGACAGAAATGTTCTAAATCTTGACCAGGATAGCAGATATGTTTGTCAAAACTCATTAAACTGTACACTTAAAATTGTTATATTTTATTGTATGTAAACTACACCACTATGAAATTAATTTAAAAAGTAAAAAACAGACCATTATGTAATTTGTGATGCCATTACTATACTAAATACAACCATGTTTATCTTTCTTCTGTTGCTATTTTAAGGCTAGCATTAAAAGTATCAGAGTCTGCCAAACCTTAAAATCAGAATTATTTTATATACAGTACATACAGTCTTTAAGAAAGCAAAGATGTGAGTTAAGATGCAAAGGAATGTAAGGATGCAAAGGTAAGACACAATTGAAAAGCATTAAAAATTTTTTTTTCAGTCTCCTAAGTCACTCCACTCAATAAAAATATTTACTGAGTGCCCTTGCTCAAGGAACTATAGGGCAGAAAGAGTTGTACATTACCGTTAGTTGCTCAGTCATATCCGACTCTTTGCGACCCCATGCACTGTGGCCCTCCAGGCTCCTCTATCCATAGAATTCTCCAGGCAAGAATACTGGAGTGGGTAGCCATTCCCTTCTTCAAGGGATCTTCCCAACTCAGGGACTGAATCTGCGTCTCCTGCATTGCAGGCAGATTCTTTACCACCTGAGCCAACAGGGAACTCCTGTACATTGTAAATCAACTTCAAATAGCCAAGATCAGTACAACAAAATAAGCACAGAGATCTATGAGGTGAAAGTGCTATAATGAACCGGAGTAAGGAAAAGATTCAGGAAAGGATGCTGGAAGGAGAGACAAGAGTTAATTTTACTTAAGGAATCTAGGAAGCAAATGAATCAGATGCACGTTCTATGCACTCTAGATATGAGGCAGGAATAGCATGATTTGGGTAACTGTATCAGTTGGGTGTTGACAGAGAATAAGGATTAGATAATGGATGGATGGCAACATTAAAGTCTTAAAGGTTAACAAGTGAAAGATTATAAAGAGCAAAGATTCTGAATGCATCATAATCTGCAATCAATAATAAACTACAACAACAAAAAACAAGTCAACTATCCCATTTCTACTTCTGAGTGTATCTTTTATACATTAAGCTTCTACTAGGTTCAGAGTATATTTCTACTTGATTTATTTCAGTGGATTTATATTTGGAAACTCTGAAATCATATACTTAAACTTTTACAGTTTACAGATTTTAAAAAAATGAATCTTTGACATGGATCTTAACACTTCAGACACAAAACAAGTCTCAGGGTTCCCTCAGATTTTAAGAGATGGAAGATTAGTTTTTCCCCAGAAACTTTTAGGACTAAAGGTACATTTAACAAATTATTATTATTTCTGGACTTCCTAAAAACTGAGTGCCCACAACTTAAAGGAAATGAAACTGCACATAATATTTTTACGTACTTTTCTATAATTATGGTATCTCTTACACAGTAAAAGGAGGGGGATGTTCAAAATGATCACACTATTGGGAAGAGTACGTACTCTGAGTTATCTGCTAATTGGAACAGGATCTTTCCATTTATTGCAAAAAAGCATTTTTTAAGTCTACTATCCTAGAACATCATGAGGGGTACGTGGTGCAGAGACTCAAATATCAGAGATTAGCCTGTCACAACCCTTTGGGAAGTTGTTCATCTTTATGATTAAATCTATTATTTCATTTGTATCCAGTCCCAGCACATTTGTTGTACCATTTTTTTCATTCATTTAGCTTCAAATTTATCTAGACACCAATAAATATCAAGTGATGAATAATGATTCATGTCTTCAAAGAAATAAAGCCAAGAATCATGTGACAAAAGCTCTGAAATACATTTCTTTCACAGCTTTGCGTTTTAATAGCCCAACACCAGAGGTCGCCAAACTTCAGCAATAGAACTACATGTGTGGCCTTTAAAACAAATGTGAAGCCAAAGAAATTCTATTAGAAATCTTTGTTACTCCTCTGCTTAAAATCCTTCAGTGGCTTCCAAGTGCTTACAGGCTAAAGTGTTCTGGCCACTGCCCATAGCTCCAGCCTCCTGGTAAATTTATACACTATCCCCACCATTCAGAACTTTAGGCTCAAACCATAAAGTAACACACAATAGAACTGACTTCACTAAGCATCCTTGTCCAAATTAGCACGTATGCCCTCCATTCCCTTCCTTTCTCTCAATGGTGAGTATCTTTGCATGTTTCAAGATTCAGGTCAAGAATTTCCTCTTAAATGAAATCTTTCCAGATAGGATTCTCTCCAAATAGCATACTTCTGCCTCTGTACTCTGATTGGACTTCTGGGGTCCAACCTGCCTTACCTCCCCTCAATAAGTCTCAACTCCTTGAGGGCAAATAGGCCCAAATGGTTCACTAAATCAACATGCTGTTAATGTGATGTACCCTGAAAGACTGAAAGGATACATAGCCATAATGAATTCAATCAAAGCTTTTAAAATAAGCAGATAAAAAATTGTATAACACAGAGGCAAGAGGGATTTCTGCATAAAAGAAATGTTTATTTAAATTGGATAACTGCCAGGTTGGCTGTCTATATCATAAATGTGACAATGTTAAAACCAAAAAGCATGTCACTGAGCTACTCTATTTCAAAATATCAGTACTCTACCGACATTCCTGGGATCACCACATTTTCACTTCCAAAGGATTGATATAAAATATTATGCTCTCTGGTATATCCCTACAAGTTACGAGTTTTAAACTTTTTAAACACACTATAGGTAGGCAGCTAAAATACTTATCAAAACAAGACAAGTGAAGTCGTTCAGTCGTGTCTGACTCCTTGCAGCCCATGGACTATAGCCTACCAGGTCTTCCACCCGTGGGATTTTCCAGGCGAGAGTACTGGAGTTGGTTGCCATTTCCTTCTCCAGGGGATCTTCCCAACCTAGGGATTGAACCAGGGTCTCCCACATTGCAGGCAGACACTTACATGCAGATTTTATACAGTTTCTATTGACCTCTCCTATAATATATGAGTGAGATTTTGGTATAAGGATTTTTTTTGTGGGGTTTGCAATGTTTCTTTCTCAAGGTTTTCCTCTAATTTCCAAAAGGCAAGGAACACCCCCCACAACCCAATCCTCCAAGCTATAGCAGCAGCAGCAGCAGCACCACAATCAGTAAAATCCCATTAGGAATATCAGTGAAGAAAAGAGCATCAAGCTGTCATGTTATTTTGAATAAAACAAAAGTATCTGAATAAATTATTCAAAAGTATTTTAATAAATACTTTTGACTAAAGTATTTATTCAGCCTAAACTAGTACAGGAGGGTCCCTTTGTGTGTCCATGATTTACTCCATTTACCCCTGGGCCACCTGTCACTTAACTGGATCTGAGCGCTTTGCAAAGCTATGGTCAGTTTACTGCCTTTCTTAAAATATGGTGGAAATAGCAACACACCCTTATCAGGAGTTCTGCGGGTAGATGTCTTCAAGCTTGTCTTAAAAAACAAACAAAGCTTTGAGATTTACACCCCTCTACAGAACTTTCTTCTTTTTTAGTATATTCAGTGCTGTACAACCATCAACTGCTATCTGATTTCAGAACATGTTCATCATCCCCAAATTAAACCCTGTATCCATGAGCAGTCACTTCCATTTCTACTCTCCCCAATTACGACAACCACTAATCTACTTTCTGTCTCTACAGATTTGCTTATTCTGGACATTTCATATAAATGGAATCACATTAACATGTGTTCTTTTGTGTTTGGTATTTTCTGTGATAGTCTGTATTTGACATTTTTCATTCATCAGCTGATGGACAATTGAAATGTTTATACTTTTTTGGCTATAAATAATACTGTACAAACCTTTATGTACAAGTTTTTTTGTAGATAAATGTTTTCAAATTCCTATGAAGGGAATTGCTGGGTTGTGTGGTAACCCTATTATTTTGAGGAAGTGCAAAACCATTTTTTGTTTATACCATTTTACAATCCCTCAAGCAATGTATGAAAGTTTCAACTTCTCCACATCCTTTGGTAAGGGTTCCTAGGTGGCTCAGAGGGTGAAGAGTCCGCCTGCAATGCAGGAGACGCAGATTCAATCCCTGGATTGGGAAGATCCCCTGGAGGAGGGCATGGCAACCCATTCCGGTAATCTTGCCTGGAGAATCCCATGACAGAGAAGCCTGGCAGGCTACAGTCCACAAGGTTGCAAAGAGTCAGACATAACTGAAAAACTAAGCACGCACAGTACCAATACTAGTCATTGTGGGTCTTTCCAATACTAGTCATTGTGGGTCTGTATCTTGGCCACCCTAATAAATATGACCTAGGACTCACTGTGGATCTGACTTGCGTTTCTCTAATGACCAACAACGCTGAGCATCTTTTTGTGTGTATCCTCACTAGTCACCTGTATGTCTTCTTTCGAGAAATGTTAATTCGGATCTTTTGCCCATTTTTCTCTTGGGCTGTCTTTTTATGGTTGAGTTGTAAGAGTTCCTTATGCTAGATACAAATTCCTTATCAACAACATTCTGTGTGTTGTCTTTTAATTTTCTGGAAGGTAGCCTTCGGGAAACAAATTTTTAAATTTTGATGGAGTTCAATATATACATTTTTTTCTACTGTCACTTGTGCTTTTGGTTTCGTATCTAAAAAAAATCAATTTACACCTATGTTTCTTTCTAAGAGTTACAATCTTGGCTCTAGGCCTATACATTTAGAGTTAATTTGTGTACATGGTGTGAGAGGCAGGGGTCCAACTTCATTCTTTTGCATATGGATATCCAGTTGCCCAAATATAATTTGTTAAAAAGACTACTGTTTCCCCAGTGAACTGCCCTGGAACCTTTGTTAAAGGTCATCTGACCATAAACATAAAGATTTATTTCTAGACATTCAATTGTACTGCACTGACCTACATGCCTATACTCATGTCGGGACTAAACATTCTCACCCCCCTTTCTTGAGGTTTAACTGACAAAACTGTAAGACATACTAAATGAACACAGTGGTGATTTTATATACATACACATTGTGAAAGGATACCTATTATCTAGTTAATTAATATATTCATCACCTCACACTTTTCTTTCTTCTCTTCCTTCTTCTGGTGAGAACATTTAGGTCAATCAATAGTGTTATCAACTATAACCACCATGTTTTACATCAGATTCTCAGACCTCATTCATCTTAGAAAATCTGTCCTCTTTACCAACCTCTCCTCATTTCCTCCACTCCCTAAACCCCAGGGACAGCCACTTTTCTACTCTCTATGATTAACTTTTTTCCTTTTCTTTTTAGAATCTACATACAGGTGACACCATGGAGTAGTTGTCTTTCTCTGTCTGGCTTATTTCATTTAGCATAATGCCCTAAGGTCCATCCATCCATGTTATCAGAAATGGCAGAATTTCCTTTCTTCTTGTGGCTTAGTAATTTTCCACTGTAGATACACCATCTTGATTACTGCAGCTATAAAATAAGTTTCAAAAGTGGGAAGTATGACTTTTCTTCCCTAATAAAACTTTATATTTGGCAACAAGTACTTTCCTTCCACCCAAAAAGGTGATTACTGTTTTGATTATGCAAATCATTCACCATAAAGTAAAACAAAGTCATTCTTGGTTAATACATATTCACTGTGGTCATTTTTTCCCCCCTAGGTGAATGTCAGCCACAGTTGTATGTTCAAGGTAAGGGTATAGAACAAAAAGAGGGGTGGCAGATGGGATTAGAATCTCTTGGGTTAAAAAAAAAAAAACAAAACTCACTATATTTTCCAAACTTGTTAAAAAAAAAAAAAAATCACACCCCCCCCTTGAGACATGTAAACATTTTATACACACATCCCCCAGCTCTTGCTTCCTCTAAGAATCACTAACACTATAGTTCTTAGTGTTATAGTTTTTGTGGTGGTGCAGCACCACAAGCCAAAATTTTCTTTGTGTTTTCCTTCTATTATATATATCAATAAAACAATAAGAATTAAGTTTTTTAAATGTGAAATATCAATCAGTATGGTTTTAACAAAATAAATGCCCCTCTACAAGAGTCCAGTGTTTCTTTATATTGAACCCTGAAAATAAACAAATGTACAGAAGAACTCAAATTGCCACCATGGAGAAGAATCTACAGTTGATAAGTAAAGTGTATTATATTCCACAAAGAGTAATTTTGTGGATGGTCTTCTGATTCAGGTTCTAAAATATAACTAGTTATTGTGTTAATTAACACAATAGTTTTGAGGTGACAATGTCATGAAACTTAGGTTTATGAGAAAAAAGTTTCTTTGAATAAATAAAACATATCTGGCAACCTAGTAAATTATTTTATACGTTTATTTTGGGTAAATTAATTTCAAATGAATGTCATTACTCTCCAGTGAAAAGCTACCTAGACCACATTGCCAGGACACCACTTTTTCATGCCTGGGCACACTTCCATAGGTGATTTAACCAAGTATGAGTAAGTTACTACAGAGTCAATAAAATTTCACAGCAGCAACATAAAATTGATGTTTCTTCTGGCCTATATACAACATATTAATGTAAAGATGCAGTTGAGAAATTTTAATTAAAATGATTTTTCTAATACTCATTTACTTATTTTTAAAATGTTGATACTATGTGTGTAGTATTTATACTGCAGGCAGTTACTATAAACTGTAACCATTATTCTTTGCACTAGTATAGGGATATTTAATCTAGATATTCGAGATGAAAAGTCCAAGGTTCACCTAATATCATATGCCAAATTTTGGCATATATGTTTTTCTGGGGGAGAGTCCATTGCTATGAAAGATTTTCAAAGAGGTCCATGATGCAAAAGTGACTAAAAGTCGCTGCTCTAGTCAGTAATAAACACAGAAAAATGTAAACAATAAAACAAGAATGAAAAAAGCAATAAAATATTTATATATATATTGCATATTATATATTACAAGTAAAAATCTGTACCATGTGGTGTGCATACTAGTTCTGGGGAGTGGAAAAGGGAGAGAGAACTAAGTTTAATATGTTGTCCCTATAGTCTGTTAACAAGAAGAGCTCTATGACAACAAAAGAAATACCATCAGGTAACATATGCTGCTGCTGCTCCAAATACATGTTAGCAAAGATACACCATGGATCCATCAAAAAACTTGGGAAGAAAAGTATTTTATACTTATTAAATTCTCATTAAATTAGTCTCTTAGACCTCTGTCTGAAAGACTATTGATGGTGAAAATGGCAAGCCAGGAGACAGGGCATACACAGGTGCTGTTAAACAATCCATAATATAGAGATAACGGAAAGCTAGTGTTTGCAAAGCAAAGATGATGAAGATAACACTGAGTTGTACTTGAAAGCAAAGGAATCCACTTTTACAACCTTGATTAATTCAGATGAAGTACAATTAAACTTAGTCCAAAGACATCACAAACTGATTTAGTATATTCATTACAATAGGATTTAGGAGCATTTTCCTTTATTTTGTGGTCACACTTGAAAAACACTAAATTAAGTGGGTTCTAGATAATAAGTTGACATTAAGTATCATATTGTTTCTCCCAGAGCTACAAAATTCCACAAATAGAGGACACCAACTTAGCTAAAGATCAATCAGACAGGATTTTCCTACCACCCAACACTTCCCAGATACGGCAGTCATAGTATTCATCTTCATCATCATCACCATCTTGCTAGGATTAAACGGTTAAATGTGGTAATATGTGTAAAGTGCTGAGTTCAGTGCCTGGTGCAGAGGAAGTTCTCATTGAGTAGCAGCTTTTATGATTAGCAGTATTTTACCAATATTTGAAAATGCAGACTTCTGAGGGGCCAGATAATCACTAATCTATTTGTCTAAATTATCCTGCAAAGCCCCTGGTGGCTCAGACAGTAAAGAATCTGCCTGCAATGCAGAAGACCTGAGTTTGATCCCTAGGTTGGGAAGGTTCCTTGGAGAAGACAATGGCAACCCATTCCAATATTCTTGCCTGGAGAATTCCATGGACAGAAGAGCCTGGCAGGCTATAGTCCATGGGGTTTCACAGAGTCACACACGACTGAGTGACTAACACATACTGCAAAGAGCCATCAGTCAAATCGAAAGACCAGGAAAACAATGATTTAGATAGATATTTGTAATAAAATGCAGCCCTCTTATCTCTATGTAACTGTATTTATTTGTTTACTAACAAAACATTCTGGCATAAAACAACTGAAAACATCTTTTTTTTTTTTTTTTTCCCAGTTTCTGGGATTACAAAAAGATGACTGTTTAAAAAAAAAAAAATCAGCATCACAGAACAGTAAAAAATGAACCCCCTGGACTCTCTTTTAAAAATAATTTTATTTTATTTGTTTTCGGCTGTGCTTGGTCTTCACTGCTACATGCAGGCTACTCTAGTTGCAGTGCATGGGCTTCTCACTGTGGTGCTTCTGCTGCAAAGCATGGGCTCTAGAGTGCATGGGCTCAGTAGTTGTAAAGCACAGGCTTAGTTGCCCTGTGGCATGTGGAATCTTCCCAGATCAGCGATTGAACCTAATCCCCTGCACTGGCAGGTAAGACTCAACCACTTAACCACCAGGGAAGTTCCTCTCTCTCTTTAATCTCACTCTCCACTGCTAAATCTTTTTCTTTCTCAAGCTTTTTAGGTACCACAAGAAATGAAGTTCACCTACTTAACTATAATAAAATAATAGAAAGATTATTTGGATCTCACTGTTTTCCAGAAACTTTCAAATTCCTAAAATTTCTGCTAGAGGTAAGATTGTGCTAGTTCTTACCTGTCTAAGAACCATCTATTTAAATATCTAGAATGAGTCATTACTGCTAAGAGAAAAGTATGACATGAACTTATTTACCAAAGAGAAACAAACTCACAGACTTTGAAAACAAACTTATGGTTACCCAAGAGGGAAAAGGATGGGGGAGGGATAAATTAGGAGTTTGAGATGTGAGATTAGCAGATACAAACTGCTATTACATATAAAATGACATACAGCAAAGTCCTACTGCATAGCACCGGGAATGATATTCACTATCCTGTAATAGACTATAATGGAAAAGAATACATATATATATATACACACGCATATA
The DNA here is from genome assembly GCA_006410615.1 of Neotragus moschatus. Classification (NCBI taxonomy): domain Eukaryota; kingdom Metazoa; phylum Chordata; class Mammalia; order Artiodactyla; family Bovidae; genus Neotragus; species Neotragus moschatus. Next base: position 486,539 of record SJYA01000194.1, read on the forward strand.
CACACACACACACACATACACACACACACCTGAATCACTTTGCAGTACATCATAAACTGACACAATGTTGTAAACCAACTATACTTCAACAAAAAAATTTTAAAAGCATCTACATGTTCAATGTCATGTTTTTCTAAAAGACATATATCCAAATTTAAAAGGCTAGTTACTATAGCTATGAAAGCCACAGAAAATCTATTATCAGAGAGGTGTATTCCACTAGAAAGAAATGTCAACTTATTACAAAGCATAAGTAAATATTTATGAAATAAATGATATCTCTAGGAACCTTAATACATTTAAAATTGGAAATTCTACAAAATGACTGGGTGCTATCAAACATTCAGTTCTGTGATATTTTAATCCCAAAATTGAACTCTAGACTGAAGCTCATCTTTCCTTACTTGAAATTTGTGTTTTAAAATTTGGAGAGGGAAAAGAAACTATTAGTAAAACCTACAGCAGTCCCAGGTCCAAAATTTCTAGACTGCATCATCTTCAGTCCATCTGGGGAATTTGGGGACATCTTACATTTATGTAAGGAGTTAATCAAATCTTTGAGAAGCTAAATATATACTTTTTTTTTAAAAAGCAATCATTTATCACTGTACTTTCACATTATTCTACTCAGAATCAATTATGTAATTCAGAATAGAATCTACAGTCAAATCTATGCAGTAAAAAACAAAAAATCACTTCATCAGCATACACTTCTTCACATAGAGAAATACAATTAATTATTTAATAAAACAAAAAAGTCCACAAAACAGATGGCACTTTTGTTTTAACATACTTATGCACAGAAAAGTTTATAAAAATATTCATAGAAGTTATTTTTCATGATGTACTAGAACAGTAAGTGATTACTTTTGTTCTTGTATTTGTGTCTAGGTATGTTTTCTGCATTGAGCACATAAAATTATAGCATACATAATGATAAAAAAAAAGCAAATAACATTAAAAGAATACTACCTTCTTTAAATCTTCAGAAGACTTTTTCTAAATAACCCCACTGGTATGACTGATGACAGAGGTGCCAATGGACAATGCTGTATCGCTGAAACTATGCTTGTGAAATTTTTGACAAATGTTCTCCCCAAATGTTCTATTTTCCCCAGGTATCTGAAACCACATCAGATATTTCTTAAGATTATTTTAACTAGTATGTTAAGGAAGAATTTAAGAAATCTTATTACCTGAGCCTTCCCAAACAAAATCTCTCTTATCTACAAATGCTTTGAAAAGTTAAGCACTTTTTGATACTCAGAGATTAAAAGGTATAATGAGATTCTGATTTGATAATCCTCTGTATGAAATCAATCTCAGAAAGCTAGGTGTTTTTCATGCTTAAAAATGATTTTTCATGACTTTCAATGCTATATTGCCCTATACTTCTAATTTACTCTGAAGATATTTTAATTTTACTCTTAATATTCTGCAGGATATATAGGGAGAAGACTTAAAAGGTTACGCTAAATTAGCTCAGTTTATAATACTCTGTGTTACTTATTCTATGAATTAGCATTGACATCCAAGTCAATAAAGTTTAATAAACATATACAGTAACAATCACACTAACTTTTCTTACTAATTCCTAGATAATTCCAAATTCATGGATGAACACTAATCTAGCAGCTTAATTTAGCTTAAATATTTCTTGAAAACTATTATGGTGCCTCTGTATATTAAAACATGACAATAAAAGAAAGTTCCCGCTCAGAAAGTTTGTCGTTCAGTCGCTAAGTCATGTCTGACTCTTCATGATTCCATGGACTGCACCATGCCAGGCTTCCCTGTCCTTCACTATCTCCTGGAGTTTGCTCACACTCATGGCCATTGATTGAGTCAATGATGCTATCCAATCATCTCATCCTCTATGGCCACTTTCTCCTCCTGCGCTCAGTCTTTCCCAGTATCAGGGTCTTTTCCAATGAGTCAGTTTCTCACATCAGATTAGAGCTTCAGCTTCAGTTCAGAAAGTTTATAATTAGGCAATTCTACCACTTATAAAATTTATGAAGTTTGCTGTACGATTGTTCCTTTTCTGCATAAACTCAAAGAAAAGAGTAACTATTTTATGGGTTTGGGGGTGTATCAGTTACCTCCAGATACTCAAGAGGAATATACTCACGAGGTTTTCAAGAAAGAAAATGGACAGAGAGCAGAGAACGGTAACATAGATTCCCTAGTTTCCAAAAGAACTAAGGGCTCATGACTAATATCTCAAAAAAACTGAGACTGGAGTTGAGCACCTGGGAGATCACTTTTCACAGAAAACTCAAATCTATTCTTGAAGTCCTGATTAGCAGAAATGGCAATATTTGCTTAAAATATGAAACGTCTTAATAACATTTAACTTCGAAAGCCAACCTATACAACTCTTTTCTGACATACAACTTAGATCAGGAAAACTGGAATAGTTACATTAGTATTAGTTATGCATTCCTATTTCAATGAAACATCATAGATATTCAATACGTAAAGTACAAATGTACAGATAGGATCAACAAGATTTAGAGCTATATTAAACACATAAAATTACATACATAAAATTCCTACAATGTTTATTAACCTCCATGCAATAAGATTTAAGAGCTATACTACACACACACACACCACACCCTTACAATGTCTATTAATTAACCTCAATGAAATGTATAACTTCAGGTCACCAAATGGGTGGTGAATTAATACTGATATTTTATCTACTCTGGATGGTATTGCTTGAAAACTGTAAAAAGGGCTGAGAAGTTTGATACTTCAAACTGCCCTGGGATGTTGTTTAACATCCATTATAACACCTTCAAAGTATCTATAGATAGTGATCTTGGAACTTATCTAGGTGATGACAATGTATAAATGCAAGATGACAAGATAATATATAAATGAGAAGTGTTTTGTTTTAGAGTTGTCCTACAACAACAAATCAATCATGGACAACCTGAAACAAGCCCTAAATAAAACTGAAGTCATAAACCGTCAATAACAAACTGACAGTGTCTACTAAAATTAAATAAGAACAAACCACTATTAGTAGAAAACAGAATTAGGAGGGCTGACAACAAGTGGTAAAGTAAGATTTGGACTTAAAGGTTTATAAGATACGATGGCAAGCATGAAATATATGACTTATCACAGTTATCCAGCTTAGCTTCTAAGCAATTTCATCTGTGTTAATCTCATGTATGAATTCATTAAAATTAGTGACAAAGAATAAACCACACAGTTCAAAACTATAATTGGTAGAGAAATGACACAGTTCTAATAAGCTAAACATAAATGTCAAAATGAATGGCGATATGTACAGAGAACTGTGGTGTGGTAATTTCAAAAACATCAAACTGAAAGCCTGGGGATAGAAGAAATGCTGATTGGTTGTATTGACTTGATTGGTCAGTAAATTATGGCCCAATCCTGTTTACATAGGACCCATGACTGTGTGGACCACAATAAACTGTGGAAAATTCTGAAAGAGATGGGAATACCAGACCACCTGACCTGTCTCTTGAGAAACCTGTATGCAGGTCAGGAANGACTGCATCATCTTCAGTCCATCTGGGGAATTTGGGGACATCTTACATTTATGTAAGGAGTTAATCAAATCTTTGAGAAGCTAAATATATACTTTTTTTTTAAAAAGCAATCATTTATCACTGTACTTTCACATTATTCTACTCAGAATCAATTATGTAATTCAGAATAGAATCTACAGTCAAATCTATGCAGTAAAAAACAAAAAATCACTTCATCAGCATACACTTCTTCACATAGAGAAATACAATTAATTATTTAATAAAACAAAAAAGTCCACAAAACAGATGGCACTTTTGTTTTAACATACTTATGCACAGAAAAGTTTATAAAAATATTCATAGAAGTTATTTTTCATGATGTACTAGAACAGTAAGTGATTACTTTTGTTCTTGTATTTGTGTCTAGGTATGTTTTCTGCATTGAGCACATAAAATTATAGCATACATAATGATAAAAAAAAAGCAAATAACATTAAAAGAATACTACCTTCTTTAAATCTTCAGAAGACTTTTTCTAAATAACCCCACTGGTATGACTGATGACAGAGGTGCCAATGGACAATGCTGTATCGCTGAAACTATGCTTGTGAAATTTTTGACAAATGTTCTCCCCAAATGTTCTATTTTCCCCAGGTATCTGAAACCACATCAGATATTTCTTAAGATTATTTTAACTAGTATGTTAAGGAAGAATTTAAGAAATCTTATTACCTGAGCCTTCCCAAACAAAATCTCTCTTATCTACAAATGCTTTGAAAAGTTAAGCACTTTTTGATACTCAGAGATTAAAAGGTATAATGAGATTCTGATTTGATAATCCTCTGTATGAAATCAATCTCAGAAAGCTAGGTGTTTTTCATGCTTAAAAATGATTTTTCATGACTTTCAATGCTATATTGCCCTATACTTCTAATTTACTCTGAAGATATTTTAATTTTACTCTTAATATTCTGCAGGATATATAGGGAGAAGACTTAAAAGGTTACGCTAAATTAGCTCAGTTTATAATACTCTGTGTTACTTATTCTATGAATTAGCATTGACATCCAAGTCAATAAAGTTTAATAAACATATACAGTAACAATCACACTAACTTTTCTTACTAATTCCTAGATAATTCCAAATTCATGGATGAACACTAATCTAGCAGCTTAATTTAGCTTAAATATTTCTTGAAAACTATTATGGTGCCTCTGTATATTAAAACATGACAATAAAAGAAAGTTCCCGCTCAGAAAGTTTGTCGTTCAGTCGCTAAGTCATGTCTGACTCTTCATGATTCCATGGACTGCACCATGCCAGGCTTCCCTGTCCTTCACTATCTCCTGGAGTTTGCTCACACTCATGGCCATTGATTGAGTCAATGATGCTATCCAATCATCTCATCCTCTATGGCCACTTTCTCCTCCTGCGCTCAGTCTTTCCCAGTATCAGGGTCTTTTCCAATGAGTCAGTTTCTCACATCAGATTAGAGCTTCAGCTTCAGTTCAGAAAGTTTATAATTAGGCAATTCTACCACTTATAAAATTTATGAAGTTTGCTGTACGATTGTTCCTTTTCTGCATAAACTCAAAGAAAAGAGTAACTATTTTATGGGTTTGGGGGTGTATCAGTTACCTCCAGATACTCAAGAGGAATATACTCACGAGGTTTTCAAGAAAGAAAATGGACAGAGAGCAGAGAACGGCAGCATAGATTCCCTAGTTTCCAAAAGAACTAAGGGCTCATGACTAATATCTCAAAAAAACTGAGACTGGAGTTGAGCACCTGGGAGATCACTTTTCACAGAAAACTCAAATCTATTCTTGAAGTCCTGATTAGCAGAAATGGCAATATTTGCTTAAAATATGAAACGTCTTAATAACATTTAACTTCGAAAGCCAACCTATACAACTCTTTTCTGACATACAACTTAGATCAGGAAAACTGGAATAGTTACATTAGTATTAGTTATGCATTCCTATTTCAATGAAACATCATAGATATTCAATACGTAAAGTACAAATGTACAGATAGGATCAACAAGATTTAGAGCTATATTAAACACATAAAATTACATACATAAAATTCCTACAATGTTTATTAACCTCCATGCAATAAGATTTAAGAGCTATACTACACACACACACACCACACCCTTACAATGTCTATTAATTAACCTCAATGAAATGTATAACTTCAGGTCACCAAATGGGTGGTGAATTAATACTGATATTTTATCTACTCTGGATGGTATTGCTTGAAAACTGTAAAAAGGGCTGAGAAGTTTGATACTTCAAACTGCCCTGGGATGTTGTTTGACATCCATTATAACACCTTCAAAGTATCTATAGATAGTGATCTTGGAACTTATCTAGGTGATGACAATGTATAAATGCAAGATGACAAGATAATATATAAATGAGAAGTGTTTTGTTTTAGAGTTGTCCTACAACAACAAATCAATCATGGACAACCTGAAACAAGCCCTAAATAAAACTGAAGTCATAAACCGTCAATAACAAACTGACAGTGTCTACTAAAATTAAATAAGAACAAACCACTATTAGTAGAAAACAGAATTAGGAGGGCTGACAACAAGTGGTAAAGTAAGATTTGGACTTAAAGGTTTATAAGATACGATGGCAAGCATGAAATATATGACTTATCACAGTTATCCAGCTTAGCTTCTAAGCAATTTCATCTGTGTTAATCTCATGTATGAATTCATTAAAATTAGTGACAAAGAATAAACCACACAGTTCAAAACTATAATTGGTAGAGAAATGACACAGTTCTAATAAGCTAAACATAAATGTCAAAATGAATGGCGATATGTACAGAGAACTGTGGTGTGGTAATTTCAAAAACATCAAACTGAAAGCCTGGGGATAGAAGAAATGCTGATTGGTTGTATTGACTTGATTGGTCAGTAAATTATGGCCCAATCCTGTTTACATAGGACCCATGACTGTGTGGACCACAATAAACTGTGGAAAATTCTGAAAGAGATGGGAATACCAGACCACCTGACCTGTCTCTTGAGAAACCTGTATGCAGGTCAGGAAGAAACAGTTAGAACTGGACATGAACAACAGACTAGTTCCAAATAGGAAAAGGAGGATGTCAAGGCTATATTTTGTCACCCTGCTTATTTAAGTTATACACAGAGTACATCATGAGAAATGCTGGGCTGGAGGAAGCACAAGCTGGAATCAAGACTGCCAGAGAAATATCAATAACCTCAGATATGCCGATGACACCACCCTTATGGCAGAAAGTGAATAAGAACTAAAGAGCCTCTTGATGAAAGTGAAAGAGGAGAGTGAAAAAGTTGGCTTAAAGTGCAACATTCAGAAAACTAAGATCATGGTATCTGGTCCCATCACTCCATGGCAACTAGATGGGGAAGCAGTGGAAACAGTGGCTGGCTTTATTCTTTTGGGCTCACTGTAGATGGTGATTGCAGCCATGAAATTAAAAGACACTTACTCCTTGGAAGAAAAGTTATGACCAACCTAAACAGCATATTCAAAAGCAGAGACATTACTTTGCCAACAAAGGTCCCTCTAGTCAAGGTTATGGTTTTTCCAGTAGTCATGTATGGATGTGAGAGTTGGACTATAAAGAAAGCTGAGCACCAAAGAATTGATGCTTCTGAACTGTGCTGTTGGAGAAGACTCTTGATAGTCCCTTGGATTGTAAGGAGATCTAACCAGTCCATCCTAAAGGAGATCAGTCCTGGGTGTTCATTGGAAAGACTGATGTTAAGGCTAAAACTTCAACACTTTGGCCATCTGATGCAAAGAGCTGACTCATTTGAAAAGACCCTGATGCTGGGAAAGATTGAGGGAGGGAGGGAGGAGAAGGGGACGATAGAGGATGAGATGGCTGGATGGCATCACTGACTCAATGGACATGGGTTTGGGTGGACTCCGGGAGTTGGTGATGGACAGGGAGGCCTGGCGTGCTGCAGTTCATGGGGTTGCAAAGAGTCAGACACAACTGAGCGACTGAAATAACATGAACTAAGAACTGATTTTAAAGATAAACATTTGCCATCAATTCAAGGCTATGAAACACTGACTTTGAACCATGATTAAGAGAAATTTCACAGGCTCCTCAAAAGAAATTCATTCTTCTAATCAGTAGACTTGCATTACTCAATTATTACATTAATTTGAATTTCATCAATGAAAAATTTGTGAAAATTTGTTTTTCTGTTCTGTATCACAGACATTCTTGACTTCCATTTTTTGCCGACAAAGCCTAAAACATTTTATCTAGCCCTTTACAGAAAGTTTGCCAACTCCTGTATTAGAATACTAATTTAAATAGTAACAAAGAATACAAAGGCTTTTAGGAAACAAGAAAATCAAACTATCTGAACTTAGATCTGAGTGTAGTGTAGGCATCAGAAAGGAAGCAGATCTGCTGAACTAAGTTGAAAGCTTCAATCTGAAATTAAAGATGAGTTACCGAAAAAAGATGGCAAATACCAGTGTTCTCAGGTTCAAATCATAAGAAACTATATGGATAGTAAGGAAGATTCTTGATCACACATGGTGTTTTCAATCACACTTGCACACAGTGATACCTAGCAAAATCATTTTCTCAAAGATGTTTTTGCAAATCAGGTACATGGATTTTAAAACAACTTAATCACAGTCCAGGGAATAACTAGCAAAAGTTAAAAAGAACCAACAAGGACATACTGTACAACACAGGGAAATTTGCTCAATACGCTGTAATAACCTAAATGGGAAAAGAATTTGAAAAAGAATGGATACATGTATATGTATAACTGAATCACTGTATCCGGAAATCAATGCAACAGTGATAATCAACCATATGCCAACATAAATTAAAAAAAAAAAAATACATAAAAACAAAAACTTCTGAGGCTCACTCAGCACAATAAAAACTAAATTCAAGCTGTCCAGATACAGAACAGGCTGCATTCCAAAGTAGCGTTATGGATGCTTGAACTATTTGAGAAAACACTGAAAAACCACCTCCCAGGAATGTAACTAAGTAGGTTCTTTCATTGGATGGAGAATTGGAACTACAAAACCACTACGGAGATTTTTAATTTTCCACTTCTATGAAACATGTGGAAAATCAAGACTAAAACCCAACAGAAAGTAGGTGTTGCTTTAGACAAATTAAGCTTATAATCAACCATCTAGTGGTCTAAATATAGAAACACTAGATATTTCTAAAGGGGGAGGTTTGAGAACTTATTTAAGATATCAATATTAAAAGCTTTAAAATCTTAGTGCTACTATTCTTAAGAGATAATACCCAATATCCAAGATAATAATACTTTGCTATGATGTTGTTAACAAAGGTTTTGATAGACCTAATAAATAAAATTATATTAAACCCATACATAAAAATTCTGTTTCTATCAAGTGGTCTAGTAATGCATACTCATTTTTTCATTTTATAAATACTTAAATACTGACTAAACACAAGCATCTCCTATGTGCTCAGCAGAGTATTACAAGCAGAGCACATGATGAACAAACACAGAAAAACGACACAGTTTCTCACCTTGATTATTTCCACCAATTGATCCACACCACTGTCTCCTGGAAATATTGGCTGTCCCAGCAACAGCTCAGCCAACACACAGCCTGCAGACCATACATCTGAAGAGAAAAGAAAATAAGAGCTTTTGTGTTAAACTTACTAAACAGGAAACAGGGCAATAAAAATATTCTAATAAAGAGTAATATCTTTATTATATGTAAATCTACATGAATTATCCAGTATGAGATGTTAAGTCTTCAACAACCAGGACAGAAATTATAGTATGAAAGCATAGAGCATGATTATTTATTCATTATACTTAAAAAATAAGTCAAAGTAATACAATCTTTGCACATTAGCAGGTGCTTATAGAGTAGCAAGAAGGGTTCAATCTCCTATACACAGGAGAGTCAGCCAAATGCAAATTTCAGAAAAAGAAAATTTTAATATTTTAAATGGCTAACTTTTGTCTTGTAATATAACTGACAGAAAATCTGCTTAAACATAGGAATATTTTAAAATGCAAAGATAGAAGAATACATTGTACTTTACAAATTATAAAATATAATTCACTTCTGAGTCAACAAGAAACCTCAATCTTGACAGAAAAATAAATAAATTTTAGTGATTTTTAAATAAATTTACAAAAGGAAAAAATAAAGCATATATCCTGGCTTACCCACAACAGTCAGTCCTGGTCTAGATAACTTCCTGTGATAATAATGAAGAGCATCCCCTTTACCTCTTAAAAGTATTACCAAATGGAAAGATACATTTTATGGGCACTTTATTTAGAGCCCACTACATAAGACTTCCTGCCAAAAAAAGAAAGCTAATTTTCTGGATTCCTGGGTTTTGTATGAACCAACAAACAATGGCTTTAGGGAGATGAACATAAATCGTCGCTGGGCTTTCCATCTATCAGTAGGGAAGGAGAAAAATGACTAATGGCATGTGTGACAACAAATAATTTAATCAGTTTAATGCAGTAAAATGCACTATCATGAAGAACTGGAAGCTAACACAATATTGTAAATCAGCTATCCTCCAATATTCAAAAAAAAAAGAATTGGAAATCCTTGCTCCAATAACTACTTTTTACTGGCCTAGACAAATAATGACACAAAATTCATTTAAGAAATTCAAGTTGATTTTGCCCAGCAACTCTTTTAACATCACTGTTAAAAAAAATTTCTAAAATGTATTTGTTTTAGTACACTTTAAAATATCTTTTTATTTACAAATCTTTCAGAGTCTTAAGAAGCAAGTATCCTAAATCTAAACAGGGAGGCCAAATCTAGGCTTGAGAGGGTTCAACGCCCCCAGGTGCATCAGTAGACTATGGAGAATCCTAAATCTAGAAAGTCAGAATCTGGTTTTAGGGGATTTACTTCAGTTTAGACAAGTAAATGTGAAGGAGACTGCTGGAAAGCAGGTGCTCACCCAAAAAACAGATTCCTAATAGAGAAAACACTCTACACTGGCCCTTCTTTTGTGAGAAGATTCCCAAAGAACTGCTAAGCACATGGACATTTACAGAAGTAATAAACTCTTAAGAGGGTCAAAGGTTTATATAAACATGCCTTAATATGTCAGATGATATTCTCATGACTTTAGAAAGAAGCAAACCACATTTATTTTAGGTGAGGCTGGCAAAACTCACCCTAGTATGAATCTCATTCCTGGTATGCAGATGATTAATTTCATATATGTGAATAAAACATAAAGCATCTAGAAAATCCAAAGACTGTCCAAAGATAAAGGGCTGAAATTTGCTCTTTGGGAAGAGTCAAGTTAATAAATACCACAAAAAGAATACCACTTTTCTACAGTACTTTCACTAACATTTTAGTTAATCCTCATGGCCACTCAGAAAGGTAAGCAAAACTGTTACTAATCTCTTTTACAGTTTAGCTAAGTAGTAATAAACCTGGAATTCAAATTCAGGTCTACTCTTAACCAAAATATCCCTTTCACTATTTCTCATTTGTTCCTGAACAGAATAGGCCATATAACATAGCCATGATGAAACTCTAAGCATTATAAACAACACACACACACTCTCTCTCTCTTATATTCTCTATCCAGTTGAGTGGGACACACAAATATTACTCACTCACTCACTCTATTATACTCTTTATCCAGTGCAGCAGGTCTCAAAGTATGATCTGCAGAGCCTTGAACCTTCTGGACTTTTTCAGAGGTATTGAGGGCAACGTTATTTTCATAAGAATACTCATATATTATATGTCTTTTTCACTATGCTGACATTTGCACTGATGGTGCAAAAGAAATGGTGAGTAAAACTGCTGCCTCTTGGCACAAATCAAAATGTTCCCTGGCATTTTGCCCTTTGGCCAAAAAAAAAAAAAAAAGGTAGTATTAGTAATATATATTTCTGTGTAGAAGTCTTTGTTCATATTAGAGAATTTTAACTTGTATAAAAGACAGATTGTCCAAGTTCTGATTTTTCCTTGACTTTCTGTTATTGTGGTTTTTTAAAAAAAATTTTTGTTTGGTCTTTGTACGCTTTTGTTTGTTTTTGGACTAAGGAATTCTCTTCAAAAACAACATATAACAATAAGATAAACTACGTGCATGCCTAAGACTGTTCCTTTCTTAGCTTCCTATTCACATCCAACTGTTCACACTCTGTATGTTCACTCCTACTAGTGGGCTAAAATGAGGTAGAAGAGGTGGTCAACAAAGAATGAAGCAAACTGTCTCTATTCAATGCCTTCTATCCGTAAAGATCTTTTGTGACAACTGCTACAAAATCTGAATTTATTCAAACCACTAAAGAAAAAATGAGCAAATTTTTTAAAGCTGACTTAAAATTAAATAATCAATTGAGTCAGCACAGTATATGTCAGTAATATCATAATTCTATCACTTTAATCATAAACTTAATGGATGAAAATTCTCCAACTGGTGATCAAGCTCAGAGAGAACTATTTCAGGGGGATTTTTAAGTGAAGAAAAGGTATACTTAGAATTTATTCAAAATTTTAAGTTTAAAATAACTGTAATCTTAAAGAAATCATACAATCACAGAAGAGTAGCTTTATTATTCTCTCATAATCCAAGAAACCTAAGAGTAGATTAGTAAATATATTTTAAATTCTGTACATTTTTATATATAAATCTTTAAGAAGAAACATATTTCAGGGCATATTTATCTTTATATTTAAGTATAGATTAGTACTACTAAATTACTAAAAATAAGATATAATGCATAATTATAAGCTATTATATTCAGATACAATACTCACCTATACTAGAGGTATAATCAGTGGCTCCAAAGATCAACTCTGGTGCCCTATAGTACCGAGAACAGATATACGAAACATTGGGTTCTCCACGGACCAGCTGCTTTGCACTAATAAAAAAAAAAATCAAAAGCAGAAATTCTTTAAATTAAATCTAAACCATAAAAGAATCTTAACTGCTATCATTTACAATACAATATTTAATCTAAGAGTCCCATAATTCCAATCATGCAATAATAAAAGAAAATATAGGCCATAACTCTCTATAACAAAAGAAACATAATTTTAACATATCACTCTGAAAAAAGAATAGTAACTTTTAAAGAATGCATTTGTCAACTGTCACCTGAAGAAAAAGAGTTTAAAGAAAGTTAAAAAATGACAAATGTTGAATTTCTTCTGCTATTGACCCCTGAATTTCACTCTAAAATACAAAGAAAGAAGGTCAGAAATATAAGAGGTACCTCCCCTCACCAAAAAGCACTATAATTGATTATAAGAATGAATATTGCCTACCCAATATGTTTTTTAAATGGGTAAGAAATTGGTCACTACTAAAATTTGACTTCTGATTCAGAGTAAGTATCCCATGGCTTGCAGACCCAACCTACTTTATTTTTTTCCACCATTTGGTCAATTTATTAGCTGTTTTAACATCTGCTATCCAATAAAAAAGATAGGTCCTTTCCTGTAGGGCAGAGATAATTCACAGCCTATGAATTCCACTGTTGTAAATTATTAACAAATCACATATTCTCTAATTCAATGTTCCTTTCCAAATACTTTGTGGCATGTATTTTAAATATTAAATTAAAATTAGTTTCTTTTGAAATGTCTCAAAATAACTTGAAGATACACTGAAATAAACTGCTATAGAAGCTAATCATTTTGACATACAATAACAGGGAAGATAAATACAGCAAATAAATACAAACAAGAAAATAAAAATAGTAAACAATAAAGTAAAAAAAAAATCTTTTTAGGTAAAGGTACAAGAAAATCAGAGTAGAAAAAGATGAAAATAGTCACAAAGGTTTCAGTTTGGGCTTTCTTTTCTTCCATTTATTTCTGTTCACTGATAACACTGACCATAACCTGATCTTTAGTCATCACAAGTTTTGAAGGTGGGAGACAGTTTATCCACATACAGCAACCATTTCATAAATTAATAAATACTAATCCCTGTTTTAGGCTATATGAAAATTAAGACACTTTCATAGCATTACTGATAAAAGTTTCTACCTTATAAAGGATTTATTAAATTAACAAGACAGATTCCAATTACACTGTCAAAAAATTCACTATAAGATAAACGTAATATTAGAAATACAACAGCCTACACATTTTTTTCACTACTTGATGAAGCTGCCTTCAAAGTGTATCCCAGACTCTACTTGCTCAAATCAGATGTTAAAAACAAAACAGTAGCTCTGTTATTAGAGCCATTAAAAGTGAACTCTTCTTACCACAGAAGTCAAACCCCTATCCCAAACATATTAAAACAAAGTGATTTCTATGTCCCAATAAAACTCCTATAGCAACAGTGTTCTAAAAACTATGGTGAGAACAGAAACTCCACTAACTTAGTATCTCAAAAGTATTTTTACAGTCCACACCAGTCACTCTCAAGCAGGGGAAAGACATCCCATAACAATAAAATTCATCTGATTTGGGCATTTTATCCTATAGACGCTTATTTCAAGCAGCAAATAAAGAGTTTTTGATTTAAAATCCTTCACCCATTTCTTACAGTCGAAGGAATAGTTAAGAGCCCTGCAAAATGAGTTGGATCCTGCAACAGATGTCTTAAATCAGAAAACTGTAAAAAGGAGATGATCTAAAAGGACACTTTTGTGAGACTAAGAATTAACTCATGACAAAACAGATGTGTATTTTTTTTTAAGACTTTTCCCCAAGAGACAACCTGTGGAAAATATATACTATATTAAAACCAAAATTTAATCTGTTGATATAAAAAGCATTACAAAGAAGGTATACCAATATTAGCAGGTGTCAATATTTATAAGCAGCTGAGATAGAAAGCAAGATTTTGTAAGGATAAAAAAACTGGTGAGAATTCAAGACATATGATGTCTTGGGATTATAAGAAGAGAGAGTACTAAAGGTAATTACACTAGAGAGGAAGAGAAAGTTTAACTGCCTGAGTTACATGTGGATACAGGCTTGATCTCACGTTGAAAAGTCAGATCAGAGAGGCACAAAATGCTCAATACTATAAAGATGAAAAAGATTAATTTTTAATACACTCTATATTTTACCAAGCAATGCATTCAAGATGACAGAAAGAAAACTGTAACCTGAGAAATAAACTAAATTGTAGAGGAAATGGAAGAAAACACAGCCACTAAGCCTTTTACCTAATCTCTAAATTGAGGTTAACTCAATACACAGTAAGGTATAATAGTATCTTTTAAAAAATAAGTTCTTACTGAAAAAGGAATATATACACATAATAAATGGGAACAATTTCTAGGAGTTAAACTGCTGCGTGAAAGACTAGATATACATATAATTCTGAGAGAATTTACCAAAACTGTCCTCACAAGAAACTGAACTAGCTGATACTCCCTAAATAAGTATAACAAAAGGTAACTGAAAGAACAGATAGGGTAGAAGGGTGGGGCTGAAGATTACAGAAGGAAGGAAAAGAGAGCTAGTTTACCTTCCAAAGTCACAGAGTTTCAAGACAGCTGTATCAGGATCCAACAAGAGGTTCTGTGGTTTAATATCCCGATGGCAGATTCCAAAGGAATGGATATAGGCTAAACTTCGGAACAGCTGATACATATACAACTGGAATAAAGAGTAAACATTAAATGAATATTTATTTTCTATCCCAAACAACTCAAGCAGGAAACAAAGTACAGATTTCCAGAAAAGAATAAGTGAAATGCTGGGGACTGTTAGCACTCAATCTTTCTTTAACGAGCTTCATGGCATTTGTCTATCAACTAACTAATTATAGTTTACTTAACCAATGTTATATTTGTAACATTTATATAAAACATCTTCTAACAACTTAAAAAAGGAAATTTTACAATTTGCTTTCATAATTTTTTATTTTAATAACCACAAGATTGTTTTTTTTCCCCCCTAAGCACAAATTTAAAAACTCAGAGGGATATTCCAAATCATATGACTACTAAGTAACAATTAGACCATAAGATAGTCTTCTGTTTTGTTTTTTTCCAATTCATCATCCTTTGTCAGGCCCAGAAGTTATTGATACAGAGGTCTGGGAAAATTCACATGTGAACTGAGAAAATCTATAATCAATGAGCTATTCAAGACATCAGTAAATCTATTAATAGCATCACCACGCTTCTGTTAATAACCTTCAGAATTAAGTAGACTTCAAAATGCCATTTAAAAGCATATCTGAGATGACAACTGACATCAGTAAAAAAAAAAAATTCAACTTTATTACAAAACAAGATACACTGAAAAACTGGGTCTGGGTAAAAGAAAGAATTAGACCCTTGACTCGTGAAAAGGGGGTCTTTGTGTAAAGAACGTGAGTGCATCTTAAACCTTCTATTTGTTTCAAGGTCAGTGTTTTGATTCACTTATAAATTTCTCTGATTACTCACCTTCTGACTTCTAACCCAAAGTTATATACCATGAAAAGAACTTTTGACATGATTCAAATCAAAGATACCAGTGTCTTGGTGAAAAATAACAAAAAGACAGTAAAAGTAAGATAAAACACTGAAACAGGGTATCATCTATAAATGAAGAGTCGGAGCAACCCTACGCCTGAGACCAGAGGCGGCGCCCAAGGCCAGGGGCGGCGGCTGGAACAACCCAACATCCAAGGAGCTGTGGCTGCCCAGGCATAGGAAGGCCTAGAAGAGCTATCCCACGTTGAAGGTCAGGAAGGGCGGTGGTGTGCAGATACCCCTCATCCAAGGTAAGGAGCAGCGGCTGCACTTTGCTGGAACAACCGTGAAGAGATACCCCATGCCCAAGGCAAGAGAAACCCAAGTAAGATGGTTGCAAGAAGGCATCAGAGGGCAGACACACTGAAACCATANGATGGCATCACTGACTCGATGGGCGTGAGTCTGAGTGAACTCTGGGTGTTGGTGATGGACAGGGAGGCCCGGCATGGTGTGATTCATGGGGTCACAAAGAGTCAGACACTACTGAGCGACTGGACTGAACTGAACTGAAAATAACATCCATCACCAATTTACATGAAATACTTAGGACAGAGGAACATACTAACAACACTATAGTAATCTCATAAGCAAAAACCATTTTATTATTATAAAGCTTAAAATTGTAACTAATAAGTGAATCTTTTGATACTCAAAACATTTACAGTCAATGCCATTTTATTTTCTAGAGTTATTTATATAAAAGTTAAAATGCAAAAAAACTGTACTTAAGATATCTGAACTTTTAAACTTAGTGAAAGTCACTCAGTCGTGTCCAACTCTTTACGAAAATGGACTATACAGTCCACGGAATTCTCCAGACCAGAATACTGGAGTGGCTAGTCTTTCCCTTCTCCAGGGTTTAAACTTAAACTCCTAGTTAATTTTCACAATGTCATAGTTAAACAAATAATAATCTGTTTCTAATAATCTACCACAACTTCATAATTCAGTTCAGTCGCTCAGTTGTGTGCAACTGTTTGCAACTTCATGAACTGCAGCACGCCAGGCCTCCCTGTCCATCACCACTCCTGCAGTTTACTCAAACTCATGTCCATTGAGTGGGTGATGCCATCCAACCGTCTCATCCTTTGTTGTTCCCTTCTCCTCCTGCCTTCAATCATTCCCAGCATCAGGGTCTTTTCAAATGAGTCAGCTCTTTGCATCAGGTAGCCAAAGTATTGGAGTTTTAGCTTCAACATCAGCCCTTCCAATGAACTGATTTCCTTTAGGATGGACTGGTTGGATCTCCTCGCAGTCAAAGGGACTCTCAAGAGTCTTCTCCAACACTACAGTTCAAAAGCATCAATTCTTTGGCGCTCAGCTTTCTTTATAGTTCAAATCTCACATCCACACATGACTACTGGAAAAACCATAGCCTTGACTAGAAGGACCTTAGTTGGCAAAGTAATGGCTCTGCTTTAATATGCTGTCTAGGTTGGTCATAATTTTTCTCCCAAGGAGTAAGCATCTTTTAGTTTTATGGTTGCAGTCACGATATGCAGTGATTTTGGAGGCCCTAGAATAAAGTCTGTCATTGTTTCCACTGTGTCCCCATTTACTTGCCATGAAGTGATGGGACCAGAGGCCATGATCTTAGTTTTCTGAATGTTGACTTTTCAGTCAACTGTTTCACTCTCCTCTTTTACTTTCATCAACTAAAGAGGCTCTTTAGTTTTTCACTTTCTGCCATAAGGGTGGTGTCATCTGTATATCTGAGGGTACTGATATTAGTCCCTGTAATCTTTTTTTTTTTTTTCCCTGCAATCTTGATTTCCGCTTGTACTTCATCCAGCCCAGCATTTTACATCATCTATTTGGCATATAAGTTACATATATATTGATATTTCTCCCAGCAACAACTTCATAATTATGCCAGATCAATTACCAGCCACTCTTAACATGGGTTGTAGGCTTCCCAGGTGGTTCAGTGGTAAAAGAATCCGCCTGCCAATGCAGGAGACCCGGAGACATAGGTTTGATCCCTGGGATGGGAAGTTACCCAAGAGGAGGAAATGGCAACCACTCCACTATTCTTGCCTGAAAAATTCCATGGACAGAGCAGCCTGGCAGGCTATAGTCCATGGGATCACAAAGAGTTGAACATGACTAACCATAAGCACTATTAATATGAGTCACAGCAAATAAATAAGATTAATATTGTTATTAGGTCCTCCGAATTAAATAACACCTCAAAAAAGTCTCTGCTTATTTAAAATCACCAAAAGTTTAAACTTCAGCTAAAGACACACTATAAATGGCAATAAAGCATTGAATTTATTAACATTTATAACCATATTTTTATAACTTATATGATATACTTGCTCTGCACAATAAAGGATTTAAGAAATTAAATCAAAAGGTGCTATGGGTACCTAAATTAAAATCCATAATTATTTGTGAACAAATTCATTTCTCAGAAAGATTACAAGTATTTTTAGTACCTGGGTCATGAAAGTTTAAAAGGTGAAGGCTTCACACTTAAAACTGTACACAATTTAATGAAACTCTAGAAATACCTACTTTGGTATTTGGCTTTCTCCCCTCAGTATAATGCAATAATATAGTTAAAACACACCCAGCACTCTCCTTTGCTCATAATAAATACCTCTAAAATGAGAAAATGCTCCATTTTTACATACCTTGACATAGATCACAGGGAGCGTCTGTTTGGCTCGACTATAGTGTCTGGCAACTCTGTAGACTGTTTCCGGAACGTAGTCCAGCACCAGATTAAGATAGACCTCATCTTTCTGAAAGAGTTTATTAAAAACAAACCAAAAAAAAAAAAAAATTAGGAACTAGTCTTTAAATATTTGAATTAGAGTAAATTCTCTATACATTCACTTATTTGGATTTTTAAAGCAAAGATTTATGTAGTCAATTTTAATTATAAAAAATAAATTCAGAATATAACCATAATATCAAAAACATCATGGTAAAAACACAGTCATTTCAATACTGGTACGATTTCTAATCACATTTAAACTATTATTTTGGTTATACGATTTTAGAAGGTATCATTTGTCATAAAATTTAGTATTTTCTAGCTGGAGAATCATGGCCCTCACCTCATCCTAACAAGAAAGGTGTCATGGTAGGAGAATAAGTACTTAACTGAGATCTAAGAGATGTGCATTGCTACCCTTGCTCTGCTAACTGATGCACCAGTTCAGTTCAGTCGCTCAGTCATGTCTGACTCTTTGCGATCCCATGAATCACAGCACACCATGCCTTCCTGTCCATCACCAACTCCCGGAGTTCACTCAGACTCTCGTCCATCGAGTCGGTGATGCCATCCAGCCATCTCATCCTCTGCCGTCCCCTTCTCCTTCTGCCCCCAATCCCTCCCAGCATCTGAGTCTTTACTAATGAGTCAACTCTTCACATGAGGCAGCCAAAGTACTGACGCATGCAAGTCACTTAATCTGTATATGCTTTCATTTCTTCAACTATAACATGAAAAGCGGGACTTCAAAATTTCTTTAACCTTACAAAAAGATTTTATAGTTATTTGTAGCCTGTAATTAGAAAAATAACCACTTGTATTCTACAATTAACTGAACAAAAACAGAAGAATAACTTATAAGGCACTGAGTTACCATACTTACAAGAACACTACAAGTCTTAATGTTTAAACTTCCATTCACAGCAGCATAAAGACACCAAACCAAGAGCAGTGGAAAGAACGAAGGGAATTCCAACTAAGTACCAAGGAAGAAAGAACAGAGTGCTACCTTCACCATGTTCATGTGAATATCAGATAAGCAAACTGTAGCAGAACACAAAGCTGAGAATCCCTGTGTTCAAGTCTAGAACTGGTTACCGAGTGGGAAAATCTGCAGGCAAAACTTCACAATCTTCCCAGTTTGAAGTCATCTTATCTAACAAACTAAAGTGGAGAATTTCCATTTTCAGCATTTATTGTGTCAGCAGTCACTGCAGAGGAAGTAAGGAAGTAAGGGTGCAGGTAAAAGACATATCATCTAAATTCAGTATGAAAGGGCATTTCAGTTCAGTTCAGTTCAGTTCAGTCACTCAGTCGTGTCTGACTCTTTGCGACCCCATGAACTGCAAGCACGCCAGGCCTCCCTGTCCATCACCAACTCCCGAAGTTCACTCAAACCCATGTCCATTGAGTTGGTGATGCCATCCAACTATCTCATCCTCTGTTGTCCCCTTCTCCTCCTGCCCTCAATCTTTCCCAGTATCAGGGTCCTTTCCAATGAATCAGTTATTCGCATGAGGTTGCCAAAGTATTGGAGTTTCAGCTTCAACATGAGTCCTTCCAATGAACAGCCAGGACTGAGCTCCTTTAGGATGGACTGGTTGGATCTCCTCGCAGTCCAAGGGACTCTCAAGAGTCTTCTCCAACACCACAGTTCAAAAGCATCAATTCTTCGGTGCTCAGCTTTTTTCACAGTCCAACTCTCACATCCATACATGACCACTGGAAAAACCATAGCCTTGACTAGACGGACCTTTGCTGGCAAAGTAATGTCTCTGCTTTTTAATATGCTATCTGCTGCTACTGCTAAGTCGCTTCAGTTGTGTCTGACTCTGTGCGACCCCATAGATGGCACCCCAACAGGCTCCCCCATTCCTGGGATTCTCCAGGCAAAGAACACTGGGTTGGGTTGCCATTTCCTTCTCCAAATATGCTATCTAGGTTGGTCATAACTTTCCTTCTAAGGAGTAAGGATCTTTTAATTTCATGGCTGCAATCACCATCTGCAGTGATTTTGGAGCCCCAAAAAATAAAGTCTGACACTGTTTCCACTGTTTCCCCATCTATTTGCCATGAAGTGATGGGACCAGAGGCCATGATCTTAGGTTTCTGAATGTTGCGCTTTAAGCCATCTTTTTCACTCTCTTCTTTCATTTTCATCAAGAGGCTTTTTAGTTCCTCTTCACCTTCTGCCATAAGGGTGGTGTCATCTGCATATCTGAGGTTATTGATATTTCTCCCGGCAATCTTGATCCCAGCTTGTGCTTCCTCCAGCCCAGCGTTTCTCATGAGGTACTCTGCACAGAAGTTAAATAAGCAGGGTGACAATATACAGCCTTGACATCCTCCTTTTCCTACTTGGAACCAGTCTGTTGTTCCATGTCCAGTTCTAACTGTTGCTTCCTGACCTGCATATAAGTTTCTCAAGAAGCAGGTCAGGTGGTCTGGTATGCCCATCTCTTTCAGAATTTTCCACAGTTTATTGTGATCCACACAGTCAAAGGCTTTAGCATAGTCAATAAGCGTCTTTTAATCTCATGGCTGCAATCACCATCTGCAGTGATTTGGGAGCTCAGAAAGATAAAGTCAGCCACTGTTTCTCCATCTATTTGCCATGAAGTGATGGGAACAGATGCCATGATCTTTGTTTTCGGAATGCTGAGCTTTAAGCCAATTTTTCACTCTCCTCTTTCACTTTCATCAAGAGACTCTTTAGTTTTTCTTCACTTTCTGCCATAAGGATGGTGTCATCAAGACAGAAAACTACATTCAAGATGTGGGCATCAAAGAACACAGGAGATCTCAGGAAACAGTTTATTAAGATAGCATGCCATTGACACTACTACGTTTACACTGTTCCCCAGTCTTTCATCGTCTCCTCTCCTTCCTCCATATCTAGCTTAAATGCCATGGTCCAGCATTACCCTCACTTTCTAACAAGGGACTTGGTAAACAACAGCAAAGCCCTGCTCTCTGTTTTTATAACTCTTTTTTCATCCTCACCCTCAGTTTATAACCTTGCTTGCATCACTACACGTACCCATTTTCCAGCTTCTGTCCCTACATACTTTTCTTCACTACTCTAACTGGAGATACGCTGACCAAGCCCCTTTCTAAGTCAAAATCTGCTGTATGTAAACAAACTACTCTGCTCTTCCTATTCATACTCATGGCTTTAGTAATTTTTTTTTCCTGTCGATTATTCTCTTTTTCTGAGACCATTACGTGCTATTATTTCTCCTATCAATTAAAAAAAAAAAAAAAAACTTTCTCTCTAATCATGCTGATCACCACCATCCTAATTTCTGGTACCTTTTAACAGCAAAATTCTTCAGAAAAGGGGTCTAAATTGACTTTCTCCAATACCTGGTTCTTCTCCTTCTCTATAAAACTTACTCCAATAGAATTTCACCACCACTATTCCCTCAGAATTATTCATCAAGGTCAATAATCTCCTTGTTGCTGTATTCAATGCCAATTTTCAGACATCATCTTTCCTCTCTCTTATACCTGACTTAGCAATGATCTGAAATAATCACTCATGTTCCCTTCTTTGAAATACTTGCTTCAGTTGGATTTTAGAACACTACACTCTTTTGGCTTTCGTCCTATCTTAAGGACAGCTCTCTGGCTCTCTATTTCTTCTATGCTTTATCACTTAAGGAACAGAGGATTCTAAGGGTCAGTCCTCAGATCTCTGTTCTTTGTGTAAGTCCACTCATCCAGTCTAATGGCTCAGTATTACTAAACACTGATGACTTCCAAATTCATATGTATCCTGGATCTCTGCCTTTAAGGATATACTCTCCAGGCTAGTATATCCAATATGCACTTGACACTGTTCAGGCTAAAAACCTTAGAATCATTTCTTCTCCACTCTCTTTCTCCCAAACATATACATACATTCCTACATCAAAAGAATCTAATGGTTCTATCTGTAAAATTTATCCAGGATCCAACCATTAGTTACCATATTCACCACTACAACCCTGGTCTGAGCTACTCGGAACTCTCATCTGGATTACTGCAATATCCTCCTAAACGGTCTCCCTGCTTCCAACTCCAGCCCTTTACGATCCAACATCAATAAAATATAAAGTAGGTTGTGTCTCTTCTACTCCACTTCATTAAGATTTATTCTTATAAATAAATAGTCTACAAGCTCCTACACATACACTTCCTTACTTCCCTCTGCTCACTCCTCTCTGGAGACAAGAGCATCCTGCTGTTTGTTGAACACATTTGGCAGGCTCTGGCATTCAGGGCCTCCGTACTGATCAGTCTGGAATGTTATTCCCCAGATATACACACAGCTCCTTCAACTCCTTCAAATCTTTGCTCTAGTGTGACTTTTAGAGTGGCTTTCCCTAGTTCTCCCATTGCAAACTGTAACCCCTTCCTCTACCCCCAGTTCCCATCAGCGTTCATCATTTTCCCAGAGATACTTATCACTTTCTAACCAGAGTTTACTTTTTATTGCTGGCTTCTGCCCCAGGAGGACTGAGCTCCACGAAGGGAAACTTTTTGTTTTGTCCTCTGCTCTATTTTCACCTAGAATAGTGTCCAGCACACAGTAGGTATTCAAAAAACACTTGCAGAATAAATGAAGATCAGAGGGAATGGATACTACCTAAAAATTAGGATGATGGTCTGCCAAGTTTTAACTAAACAACACTATGAAAAGTGGATATGGAGAAGAGGGAAATTGGGGAAATGAGAATCAAAGTAGCATATAAGAATCCAAGGTCTGGACCAGGACATGGGCAATAAGGATTTTTTAAAAATGAGGCATGGGGCAGGTATACTGTATACTGGCTAGTTAAACCAGATGGTAATAGAGAACCTGGGAAGCAGAGAAGTTTGGATTAATTTAGCAGTCTCTAAACTTGGGCAATTAGGTAGGTAATGAGACAAGGAACACAGAAAGAGCAAAAAGGTGTGAGGGGGGAAAAGTTAGTTGAACTTTTACTTAATGAATATGAGAACATTTTAGGTAGCTATGTTTTGTAGGTGACTGGAAATACCTACTTGGTTGGTCAAGTCAAATTCAGAAAACAAGAGCAGAGCACAGTTAGAGACTCAGGCAATAGTTAAAACTATAACAACAGAACCACTCACTTAAGAGCCAGGAAAGGAGTATAAGATCCTTGAAACTTAAGAAGCAGGAGGCCTTAGGGGGACAACTCAGCAACAAGAACTAAGAGAAATGAAAGAGCAAGGAATGACTAGCACAGAAAGACCCAAAGCTGAGTTTCAATAACCTTGAGATGGGGAACAGCAAAGTGTTTCAATAGCAGGAAGGATGCAACTGAAAAGACTTCTGAATCTGGTATAAAATGGTTCAGTGATGGTGCTGGAAAGAGTAGTTTCAGTCCATGGTGCCAGTAGCAACCAACCTGTACTGAGTTCAAGAGTGAGCAGATGGCAGGTGAGAAATAGGAGGCAGTTAATCTAGTTTGTTCTTACAAAATCCCTAATGGCAAAAGTAAGGAGAGAACTGGTAACTTGAGGGGAAATAGAAGTCAAATAAAAAAAGTTAATGTGCTTTTTGTTTGTACTTTTTAATGGCTAAGAGACCCAAATTTATTTGTAAGCTGGGTGGATAAAAACAGGATAAAGTTTTAAGAAAGGAAAGGGATAACTGATGAAACAAGGTTCTAGAACACGACAAGAAGAGGAAATCAAAAACGCAGAGAAGGTATACTCTGTAGCAATTAACAGGCAAGGTTAGCATGAGTCACACAAACTACACAGAAGTCCCAACTCTGCTACTACCAGTTATGTGACCACAGCAGGTTACTTTACTGCTTGAAGCCACAATCCACTATAACACAGTACTGCTAATGATAGATACTTTAAAAGACTGTCATGAAATTGTAAGAAATGATCCATATATAACTCTTGAAGCATATTATCTGGCACAAAATAAAGATTTAGCTTCAACTATTATCAATTTTAAAAAGAAAAAGTACCATATTTTTTTTCTATACATCTAAAATAAGTGATTAAGTGTTAGGGAGAATACGTAAAATAAATGCTATGTCTGATGACCCCATTTCTTATAAAAGGTCATTAATACAGATGTCAAAATTATTCTTTTGTAACTATTATATGATTACAGGTTTCTTGATTTTAAAAAAATCTTTTGACAAAGCTAATCACAATATATATTTATGAACGACCTGGAAATATGTATGGTAATTTAATTCATTTGCTAAATAATCATACCAAAAGTGAAGAACAAACAGACTAAAAAATGAATACCAAGTTCAAGGAAGATTTCTAGTTGTAGGGCTACATTTATTACACTCTGACAAATATGGAGGTTCCAATTATATTTGGAGCAATAGTTTGCAGATTGATATGTCTATTTTTGTATATGTTTTCCTTTATTAAGGGCTGCAAAAGCCTAAACAACAAATGTAGATGTGTGAAGCCAAAATGTATAACACAGTAAGAGGTGGTAGCTGGTAAAATAGATTAGATTAAGATATAATTAAAAGCATGATACTTAAAAAAAAAAAAAATGCCTGTCAAAACACATCAGGGGATGGATCTGGCAGTCAATGTACAATTTACTGACTTTAACAAACCACCTAATATTGCCACAAACCTAGGGAAAATGCCTTAAAATGGAAGACCAAATTAGAACTTAAAGACGCTAGTAGTCTAGAATGCTAAGCCAAATCAACAATAAAAAATTTAAGAAAGATAAATATAAAACCCTATGATTAAAATCAGAGTATCAATTCATTACATAAAAAGACAGATATGACTTGATAGTAATTCATCTGGAAAATAAATGATAGGTGTAACTGAATAGAGCTCAAAAGGAATCAACATTGAGATGCAGCTAATGAAAAAATTTGATGCAATATTAGGTGTTACAGAAGAAGTACTGTGTTCAGATCAACAAAGATAATTCCACTCTACTTTGCATAATTCAGGCTTTATTTGATGTATGAATGACATCCATTTTTAGGCACTATATTTTATTCGTAATATTAACAAAATACCACAAAGGAAGGTTACTAAAACCAGGTCAACTGTTTTCATTTATTACACTCTGATAAATACGGAGATTCAAATTATATTTGGAGTAGTACTTTGCAGATTAATATGTCTATCTTTTTGCTCAAATAAATTCTATTTATTCACTCTATTAATTAATCAAAAGCTTGTCAGTTTTCTTTAGAACCATAGTGGAGGTCTGTGCATTTTTTGTAGGTATTGTGTAACTGTCCCTTGACATTTAAAAGTTGTTGTTTTAACTATCTTCATTTTCTGAGACACAGGAGGTATCTTACATTCAAAGGCTCTTTGAACAACCTTTCACTTTTCATGGCTCTGTGCTTGTATTCAAATCAAATCCACTTTAAAAAATGTATATGTAACTGGGTCCTAAGACTAAATCAACAACAAAAAAAAACAAACCAAGAAATACTACCACCAATAGTGTTTTGGAATAAATGGGCTCAAAATCATATTCTTTAAATGCTCTTGTTACACCTGGAGATGTTCTGCCATAAATTAAACAACCTCAGGAATAATCCTCCCTGAGGGGAAAGTGCCCATTCCTAGGAAATGTCATCACAGCAGAGATATTAATATTTTCATGTTCCCAAGTAGTTTTGTAGCAGTTATTTTTTTATCAAAAGATAATTTAAGAGACTGAGGATACTTAATATTTGAAAAAGAAAGACAGACCAGGACTGTGCATTCCTATCATTTGTAATTTTTTGGAAAATCTCAGGCCTGCTGTTTTCTTAACACAATGTCTTTTGAGTTATCAAACAGAATGCCTGAATATTCACAGACTAGCAGAAAATTTTAAAAACTAAGTGCAAAATACAACACATAAAGAGTATCACTTAGGTGGAGACAATGAAAATAGTCTACTAACATAATAAGAAAGTACAGATTTCAAAAAACAGTTACTAGGCTTCCAAACTACATGATGCATAATTCTAAGAATATTTCTCTCCATGGTTCAGTTATCATTTTTATTAATAAACTATTCTCTAATCAGTCAATCCTAAAGGAAATCAACCCTGAATATTCACTGGAAGGACTGATGCTGAAGCTGAAGGTCCAATACTTTAGCCACCTGATGCAAAGAGTCTTTTCCTCACTGGAAAAGACCCTGATGCTGGGAAAGACTGAGGGCAGGATGAGAAGAGGGCGATGGGGATGAGATGGTTAGATGGCATCACCAACCCAACAGACATGAGTTTGACCAAACTCTGGGAGAGAGCGAAGGAAAGGGAAGCTTGGCGTGCTGCAGCCCATGTTATGTCAAGAGTCATGTCTGACTCTGCTTGAGTCGCAAAGAATCAGATATTACTTAGTGACTGAACAACAACAAACTGCCGACAGCTCTTCCTCTATGAGCTTCAGTCAAAAATTGTTCACTTTTAAGTGAAGAAATTTAGATGACAAAACCTCAGCAAAAGCTGGGATAATTTTGTCCACTGGAAAACAGATACAATGTACTATGATGCTCTTATCCCAAGTGTTCAACTTGAGCAAACAAAGTTGCTTGAAGATGCAGTTTTAAGTAGAATTGCATTATCACTCTAAAAATTTGATGGGATGCACAGCAGCATGCAAGAGAATCCAGTAAAAAGCATCCAACAAACTATCATGGTAACCCAGGGTTCTCCTCAGAATTGAGTTTAGGGTACCTGCACTGCAGAAGAATCTTCAAAGTAGATGCCTTTCTCTGATGAATGTGCCAGGCTGGCTAAAGATGGAAATAATACTAACAGGAAATGGTATGGATTAGGAAAAAGAGAAATATTCTTTTGCTTGGGAGACTGGGGGAGGGGATGGAGAAGGTGCTTAGCACCTAGCATACAGCAGTGATTAAGGCAAGCTTCATCTTTATCTCACACCTTCAAAGAAAAGAAATACTAAAATTACAAAAAATCTTGAAAAAAATTGTACCAGAAGAAAAAAAATACGTGTGTTTGCAAATACTGGAGGACAAAATATTTATACGCTATTAAGGAAAACAATGCCAATCTGACTACATAAAAATGTAAAGCTTAAAAAAAAAAAAACAGAACCAAATAAAAATACAAAAAAAAAATTGTTTACACATGATAAAGAGCTTGCTTTTGTTTTTGTTTAAAAAAATACAAGTAGCTCCTGTACATCAATAAGAAAAGACTAACATTTGAATAGAAGAAAATGGAAAGGGGCACAAATATATGGCCATACAAATGGCAAACAAAAATGTAGAAAGATGCTCAATCTCATTCATAATTAAAGAAAGGCCATAAGATAACAATGAGCTACCATTTCTTACATATCAAATTGGAAAAGAAAATTAAACCTGAGAAAACTAAGTATTGGAAAGTTGTCTGTCCAAAATGCACCATTATACACTTCTGGTGAAAGCCCCAATTCTTGTAATCTTTTGGGAAGTCAGTGGGCTAAAATATTCATCCCAAAGTGAAGAGGAACAGACACATCCAAGTTGACTCAGCAATGCCATGTCTAGGAATGAAGTCTATGAAAATAATTCTGTGTCTGTGCCTGTGTGTATGTGCATGCACACACACAGAGATGACTAAAGATTTGTGAAAAGAAATTTAAAATAATCTATATGCCAGAAAGTAAAGACATGTTCAAAATCCAAAACCAAAACAAAACTGAAGCCCACAGTAATTGAGTGATGACAAAGGAAAACAGACAGTTAACCGCAAAGAGCTCCCAACAACCAAAGCAGAAACATTTGATTAATAATAATAATAAAAATAAAATTTGAGATTGAGCATCTTTCTACAATTTTTTTTATTTTTCTAATACCACAAAAAAGTACTATTACATTATGCTGCTGCTATTGCTGCTAAGTCACGTCAGTCGTGTCCGATTCTGTGCAACCCCATAGACAGTAACCCACCAGGCTCCTCTGTCCCTATTACATTATAACCCAAAGTATAAAGTAAATATGCATGAGTCCACACTGATATAAATAAACAACAGCTTAACAAAGAAACAATCATCTCCCAAAAGAAATCCAAATAATTTACACAGCGATTTTACTCTTAAGCAAAATAACTGCCTTCTTCTTAGGTGTGGGCTATGGATAGCAACTTCCTTTCAAAGGATACAGCATGGAAGAGGGGAGAGAGTAACTTTACAGCAGAGAAAACTGAAAAATACAAGGTCAGCCAGGTGATGAAGATTAATACCAAATCGTGTTGACAGCACATACCCTTGATGTGATGTGTTGAAAATGGCACTCTGTGGTCTTTTTCCAAATAACCTATAGCTCTAGTTTCTTATGAGAAAAATTCCAATAGTGAGGTGGTCTACAAAATATCTACCTACCTACCACTACTCAAAACCGCCAATGTCATCAAAAACAAGGGAATTCTGAGAAACTGTCATGGCCAAGAGGAACCTAGGAGACATAGTAACTAATGCACTAAGATAGCTTCCGTGGGATTATGGAAGAGAAAAAAGACATTAGGTAAAAACTAAGGAAACCTGAATAAACTTTGGACATCAGTTAATAATTATCTATCAGTAATGGTTCATTAATTGCAATAAATGTAACATACTGATATTAGATGTTAACAATAAAGGAAATTGGGTGCAGGGTCTAGGCACATAGACATAAAAGGCCATATTATTATGCTGTCATGGTAACATATGATATGCTGCTGCTGCTGCTGCTGCTGCTAAGTCGCTTCAGTAGTGTCCACCGCTGTGCGATCCCACAGACGGCAGCCCACCAGGCTCCTCCAGCCCTGGGACTCTCCAGGCAAGAATACTAGAGTGGGCTGCCATTTCCTTCTCCAATGCATGCATGTAAGTCACATCAGTCATGTCCGACTCTGTGTGACCCCATGGACAACAGACCACCAGGCTCCTCTGTCCACAGGATTTTCCAGGCAAGAATACTGAAGTGGGTTGCCATGTATTTCTCCTACATATGATATATGTGCTCATATATGCACATAGGAAATTTGCCTATGTGGAAAGAGATTTGGGGATTTAAGGATTAGGGTCAAGATCTTATTTATGTCTACTACCCCTCTGTTATTTCAAATTTTTTTTTTTTTACAGTATGAATGTAGAAATATTTTAGTTTCACTAAAATATTATAACATAAAAACAAGGTGATAATTAATAACAAAAAGAAACTCATAGATTCACATTTTCAAGCAGATGATAGTCAGCATCTTACTATTATAAATAACGTTTATAACTCAAGAGGAGGTCTAGATAATTCATCCACTTCAGGGAGTTTTACATTACCTATATATTTATTCTTTAGGTCACACTCCAACAAAAATGTCAGCATTTCTTCAGTAAAAGTTTCATCAGATAATCTATTTCTATTATACTATAATAGAAATCACCATGAAACTTAAAGAAAGATACAAAACTGGCCTTATTTAGGCAACCTCTTTATTTCAGTGAGTAAAATTCCTTGTTATCAGTCATTTTCACACAGTAAAAAAGGTGAGAAAGAAAAAAGCCAGAG
Organism: Neotragus moschatus; assembly: GCA_006410615.1. NCBI lineage: Eukaryota > Metazoa > Chordata > Mammalia > Artiodactyla > Bovidae > Neotragus > Neotragus moschatus. The sequence goes on from SJYA01000194.1 coordinate 516,763, forward strand.
GCATTAATTTTGTAAACTTGACTACATATATACTTAGCTACAACTTTGTATAACATTTCTGCATGTATGTCATTTCTGTAACAGGATTTCATTTAATTTAAAACAGCAACACACCAAAAAATCCTTTCCCTACAGGGAAGCTGACAAACAATTATGAAACTACTTTTCCTTTTTCAGCTTAACATCCCACTACTAGCCCCATAACCCCCTACTTTACATATCTGAAATCTTGAAATACCTCCTGTATCTCCTCTACATAGACTATGCTGTTTAACTCCAGCAAACTTTTCAAATATCCTGTACTTCTAACTTGACACATACGTACTCTGCACTGTATATCAAAATAGCTCTTATTTGGGTTTCAAACCCTGAATAACCATCGCCTCTCCTATGTAATTCATTTGCTGACCCCTTTGTATAATTTATTACTTTTCTCCATACTGTTTCTACTCCTAATACAAATAAGTGTCATTCCATGTATCATTTTTGCAGTGTATTTCCCTCCTGTCCTCCTTCAAATTCAAGTAGACAGATTTTACATTTTGTACCTAAAAAACTATACAATGCAGGTAAACTGAGGTAAGTTTTACAATTTGAAGAGAATAGGTGGTTGGAAAGAAAACACACTTTATAGCTGAAGAATCTACATTTGAAAATGGTTCCTATGATTACTAACTATACAATACCAGGCAAATTCTTTAATCACCCAAGACTTCCATTTTTCCAATGATAAAACTAACAAAATAGAATATTAGCTATCTAGTAGTACTGCATGATGTTTAAATGAGAAAAATGTATTTCAAAAGCACTTTATAAATCATAAAATATTAAGAAAAACTGCATATTTATGATTGAAGACATTATGTAATTCCAGTTAACGAAATGAATATCTCTAGGAATTTGAATTTGATTGTATTATACATAAAGTGTATTTATCTAAATTTTAAAATATTATTTTTGCATATGTTTAATAAAGTATTAGTAAAATGGTGCTAATTTTTTGTGCTTGCTTAAACTTAAAATTAATGAGGTAAAAAGACATAAGATGATTAGCATATGCTCAGTCATTACTTTTTAAATTTATCCCTCTACAATACAGTATGCACCCATTATAGTTGGAGGCCTCTATTTTATTAACCTTTTCTACCTAGAATAACAATTTCACTAAGTAGTCCACAAACAGTGGAAAATAATAAGAGGGGGAGCAAGACTTCTGGAACAGCAGTGCAAGGAGTTTAGATCTTCTCCTCAGCAGAGCAAAATGATAAAATGCTTAGCCAACAACTGTGTGAAATATCGGGAAATTGTTCTAAGGGCACACAGCAAGTAAGAAACAAATCTTGGTAAGAACTGCAAGAATCAATGGCATTTTAGCAAAGAGCTGCATCTTTACCCTGTCATCCCACCTCCATGTATGGGAAGCTCTATTCAGGACTCTCTGTGAAAGAGTTGAACATGACTGAGCGACTGAACAACAACAATCCAGCACTCTACTCCAGACAGCACCCTCTCCTCTCAGCTCCTAATCAAGGACTACGGTTTCACCCCAGGAGGGACAAGCTGCACCCCAAGTTGCAAAAGATTCATCCTAGCCAAGAGAACTGTCTCTCCCTTCCCCCACTCAATTCCCACAAGTAAGTCAGAGAAGCCCTACTCCAGGCATAGTAGGCTGAAGCCCTTGACGGTCTCATCTTCAATTTGCTCACAGGAACAGCTCCCATGCTGGGAAGGCCAACTTGTGAAGACTAGGGGGTGCCATTGCTATTGCCCCTCTTTTGGTGCCTTCTCATACAGTGGGAGCGTTAACTCTGGGAAAAATGAGTCCTCATCCAGTTCTAGGGTGGGAGCACAGGGGTTCTGTCCAGGGAGAAAGGCAGGCTATGTGCTCTATTGCAAAACGTTAACTATTTGCAATACAGAAGGAAGAACTCTAACCTATAACTGTTGCCTGAAACCAACTGCCCAGTCATTGTCTGACTCTTTGTGACCCCATGGACTGCAGCACACCAGGTCTCCCTGTCCCTCATCATCTCCTGAAATTTGCCCAAGTTCATGTCCATTGCATCCATCCATGGTGATGCCATCCAGCCATCTCATTCTCTGATGCCCTCTTCTTCTGCCCTCAACCTTTCCCCTTCATGGATCACTGCCTTGTCGTGGCAAAGGGGCTTGCATAACTCAATGAAGCTAGGAGCCATGCCATGTAGGGCCACCCAATACAGATAGGTCGTAACAGAGAGTTCTGACAAAATGTGATCCACTAGAGGAAGGAATGGCAAACTATCCCAGCATATTTGCTGTGAGAACCTCATGAATTGTATGAAAGGAGATCTTTGTAGACAGCAATTAAGAGGAGGCTGGTAGGCTCATGACACAAACAAGGCAAGGCATCATAAGTTTAATAGAAAGAAACAAGGGAAAATATAGTCAAGATGAGCCCACTTGGAATTACAGTCATCTCTGTAAGTTGATAAGGATGTGCACAGCTGCTAGCTGAGCGGGATGTGGGGCAAACCTGAAGCATTCCCTGAGTTGCCCACAGATACATCTACATATAGCAGAAGTACTATTGCCACAAGTGGCTTACAAACAATCTCTGACCATACACTTGAGTAAACAATAAGCCACTCTGAGCCAATAGCAACTCTCAGGAAGTAAAATCACATTCATACTGGCAGGAAAAAAGACTGAGTGTTCAAGGCTATATTGAGGGGAAATTCCGATCTATCAGTCCCTGATTCAACACATGGCAAACAAATAATGAACTTCCTGAACTATGACAACAGCATTCAAGCCAATCACACATCCAATGGTAAAGGATAAAAATATAACCGGCTAACGGGACTTGGAACTAAAGAACGTCTTGATGAAAGTGAAAGAGGAGAGTGAAAAAGTTGGCATAAGGCTCAACATTCAGAAAACGAAGATCATGGCATCCAGTCCCATCACTTCATGGGAAACAGACAGAGAAACAGTGGAAACAGTGTCAGACTATTTTGGGGGGCTCCAAAATCACTGCAGATGGTGACCGCAGCCAGGAAATCAAAAGACGCTTACTCCTTGGAAGAAAAGTCATGACCAACCTAGACAGCATATTCAAAAGCAGAGATATTACTTTGCCGACTAAGGTCCGTCTAGTCAAGGCTATGGTTTTTCCAGTAGTCATGTATGGATGCGAGAGAGGGGACTGTGAAGAAGGCTGAGCGCCAAAGAATTGATGCTTTTGAACTGTGGTGTTGGAGAAGACTCTTGAGAGTCCCTTGGACTGCAAGGAGATCCAACCAGTCCATTCTGAAGGAGATCAGCCCTGGGATTTCTTTGAAAGGAATGATGCTAAAGCTGAAGCTCCAGTACTTTGGCCACCTCATGCGAAGAGTTGACTGATTGGAAAAGACTCTGATGCTGGGAGGGACTGGGGGCAGGAGGAGAAGGGGACGACAGAGGATGAGATGGCTGGATGGCATCACTGACTCGATGGGCGTGAATCTGAGTGAACTCTGGGAGTTGGTGATGGACAGGGAGGCCTGGTGTGCTATGATTCATGGGGTCGCTAAGAGTTAGACAAGACTGAATGATTGAACTGAATGGGACTTGAAACATAGCCTTTGATCAATATATGACATTTAAAAGAGGAACAATCTCTAATCAGTCTCTAATCAAATTGATCTCTAATCAATAAGCTTAACTTCTACTTGAAAAATTAGGGGGGAAAAAAGGGCAAAATAAAACCATAGGAAGGAAATAATGAAGACTAGAACAGCAGTAAATACACTGGAGAACAGAAAAGCAATTAAAAAAATTAATGAAACCAAAAGTTGGTTCATTGGGAAAAAAAAAAAAAAAAAAAAAGGCAACAAAATCGGCAGGCCTTTAGCTGACTGACCAAGAAACAAAAAAGAGAGAAGACTCAAATTATCAAATCAGGAATGAAAGCAGAGATATCACAACTGACCTTACAGAAACAAAAATAATTTTAAGGGAAAAGTATTAACTTTATGTCAATAAATAAGACAATTTAGACGAAATGAAAAAAATCACCAAAATGTATAGAAGAAGAAATAAAAAATCGAAGTAGACTTATTACAAGGAGAGTAAGTGAATCAGTAATTTTAAATTTACCACAAGAAGTCATCTGTTGTAAATGGCTTCACTGGAGAAATCTGCCAAACCTTCAAAGAAATAATACCAATTCTTCAGGAAATTTTTCAAAAAAACAGAAGAGGAAAACACTTCCTAACTTAATCTATGAGGCCAGTATTACCCTGATACCAAAACCAGACAAAGTCTCATGAACTGGGAAAAGAAAGAAAGATGGCTAAAGAATATGAATAAAGATTCAAAAATCCAGAGAGAGTACTCTATCCCAAAACAGAATACTACTTATTCTTCTCAAGTGTACATGGGATATTATCCAGAATAGGTCATATATTAGGCCATGAGACAAATCTCAGTAAGTTTTAAAAGACTAAAATTATACAAAGCATCTTCTTTAACCACAATGAAATTTTAAAAAAATCAAAAAATTCAAAACACGTGGAAATTATAGCACACTGTTATAACAAACTGTTACACCAAACTTTTGGCACACTGTTAACAACCAAACAGGCCAAAGAGGAAATAAAGCAAACACATCTTTAAACAAGAAAAATTAGAAATCACTTAAGACATAAATGAAAACAAAAACAAAAACTCAGTGGAGGCAGCAAAGCAGTACTTAGGAATATACAGAGAGATGATCTTAAATCAATAACCTAACTTTATACACTAAAGAACAAGAAAAAGAAGAGAAACTAAACCTAAAGCTATTAGAAGAAAGAAAATAATCAAGATTAAACCAGAAATAGGTAGCTCAGGAGTAAAAGAATCTGCCTGCCAATGCTAGAGACACAGATTTGATCCCTGGGTTGGGAAGATCTCCTAAAGGTGTAGAAATGGTAACCCACTCCAGGATTCTTGCCTGGAGAACCCCATGGACAGAGGAGCCTGGAGGACGACAGTCCATTGGGCTGCAAAGAGTCAGACACGACTGAGTGCACACATAAAATAAGAGAACAGAAAAAAACAACAGGTTCGAGGAAACCAAAAGTTGGTTCTTTGAAAAGATCAACAAAACTGACAAACTTTCATTTAGACTGACAAACTTTCATTTAGACTGACAAAGAAAAAAGAGAGAAGACACAAAAAACTAAATCAGAAATGAAAGTAAAGATATTACTATCGACCTTACAGATATAAGGACTATAATAGAATACGATGAATAAACTGTGCAACAACAAATTAGATAATGTAGATGAAACTGATAAATTACTAAAAACACACCAATCACTAAAGTGACTCAAGACAAAATACAAAATCTCAACAAACTTATTTAACAAAAGATTCAATCAGTAGTCAAAAACTTCCCCAAAAGTAAAGGCCAGCGCCGAATGGTTTCAATGATAAATTCTAACATTTAAAGAATTAAGAACAATCCTCTCAAAAATTCTTCCAAAAACACAGAAAAGAAAAAAACGGCAAAGTATTTAGGTTAATTTCTGTCATATAGTAAGCACCATATAAGTTTAGGCTATTATTACTATTTATTTACTATTATTATTATTGGGCTTCCCCAGTCACACACTGGTAAAGAATCCACCTGCAAAGCATGAGATGCATGTTTGATTCTGGGGTCAAGATGATCCCTTGGAGAAGGAAATGGCAGCCCACTCTAGTGTTCTTGCCTGGGAAATCCCATGGACAAAGAAGCCTGGTGGGCTACAGTCCATGGAATCACAAAAGAGTCAGACACGACTGAATGAGCACATATATACTATTATCATCATACAGCAAAAGGCTATTTACTTCTAAAAGTTCTCCAAAGTAGATACTATATAATCTCCCCTTGCTCAACAATCATTACTAAGATACACTGCTTCTACTGCTAAATTGTATAGCAATAACACACAAAATCTGGAGACAGACTGTGGAGTTGACTCCTAATTTTGCCACTCCGTAGCTGTATGAGTCTTAGGTCATACAGCTTACTTAACTCTGACTGCCTTAATTTCTTGTATAAAACAGGAATAGTAACCCATTCTTTACTGGGTTAAGGTAAGGGTGAAGTGAGGTATAAAGTATGTGTAAAAGGGCTTAGAGCAATGTCTGGATGCACAGCAAGTGCAATATATACTTACTTGCTGCTGCTGCTAAGTCACTTCAGTTGTGTCCAACTCTGTGCAACCCCATAGATGGCAGCCCACTAGGCTCCTCTGATCCTGGGATTCTCCAGGCAAGAATACTGGAGTGGGCTGCCACTGCCTTCTCCAATATATTTGCTATTACTTAGTAATTTGTAAGCTAATGTGTTAATTATATACCATGTGCGATGATAAGCACTTATATTACATTTTTTTCCTTGCAAAACCCCTACTATACAGATGACAAGGGTTGAAAAGGGCTTTCAAAGGTAACACTACCTGTCATACTGCTATGAAGTGACAGAAATAGGATACAAACCCGAGTATTTCTGGATACAAAGCCAGAGCTCTTTACTTTTCATAATGGATTCACCTCAACTGTTTTCTCGCCAGGGCTAGTGACAAACAGGCAAAATCAAGCATACCATTCTCTCTGATCCCAGAGGAAGTTGTACAAACCTCCCTTTCGGAACACAGCCCTCTCCACAGTTACTATCAACAGCAAAGTTGGTATGAGGAATAATATCAACTGGACATCCTTGCTATTTATGAACTGTCTCTCATACAAAAAGAGGGAGAGTCTTATTAAAGAAAGATAGCTTTTATTACTCCATAATCAAACTACGATGAACCACAGGTAAAACGATTTTATATGTAAGGTTACTTAGAGAAATATTTCTTAAAGAAAACTATTACTTGATTTAAATAAAATCTAAGTCTCTTGTAAAAACAAAAAATGGTTTCCATACTTCTGCAGTCCCAGGCTTCTACGAACGTGAGCTGCAACTCAGGGAAGGCAAAGTCAGTTGTTCTCATACTCCAGTTTCAATCAGGAACAACTTTGCTTTTTATCTGTTTTACCGATAGAACAGAGGTTCTTCATAAATTTCATTTAGGAGGGAAAGGTTTCTATTGCTGAATACTGACACTAAGAAACACTATTCTCTAAGATACTTAGAATTCACAAAAGTATTATAAACCCAGAGTTTCAAAACATTGAAAAAATGTTTCTCTCTGATCCAGGACAAAGTACTATTTATTTTGAACTAAATCAGAGTCAATAAAATCTATTGGGTAACTTGGAGTATCTGACTACATGATGCTCCAATTACTGAATACTAATAATTCCAACCAGAAGACTATGACTGAGACTAATCTGGTCACATCTCTAGTCCCTGTCCTGACTTAATTCCTCCTTCGAGTTACATTGGCTACTCTTTTCCACAACCATAGGCTAGAAGTATATTCTGTTTAACTCTCAAAGACAGCTTTTAAAATGGCAGGGTGGCACAAAGAGACAAGGTCACCAAGATGACTATTTCTATAACCATTCAGTCAAACTGTGGTCAGTGGAAATATCTGTCAAACAAAACAACCATCCTACTTGAACTTTACCCAGAACTAGAAAGTGCTTATGGACAGAAATTATGATAAGGTCTTTGGGTAGCTTAACTATACTCTCAAAATAAAAATAACAATAGGGGAACAGTTAAGAATATTATATAATAGAAAAACTCAGTGGAATATTATATAACCAATAACTAAAAATATTATGAGGCAATAAGGGAAAGCTTTTGAAATTCTGAATTCTTAATAAGGTTATAATTAATTATTCATACAACTATGTAGAACGTGAACATACAGAATAATATATGTAGCACTGAAGTCAAAAGCCAGGATAGTGAGTGAAAATTTTTCCTTCTTTAAAAATTTCCTCCAAAGTAGTAAAGGCTCTGAGAGAAGAGACTCCAAGAAAGAGAGAGAAAGACAAAGGCTTAGGACAGATGGAAATCCACACAAAAATTTAGAAATGATCAAATATTCAAAGAGAGTAGGATGGGTAGAAACCCAATGAACGATGGGTACACAAACCCAGAGAAAGAGGTTGAAATCCACAGAAGTAACCAATAGAGAAATAGACCAACAGACATCAGAGTTAAAAAGGGAAAATAAACTTGAGGGGTTGTCAGACAGGTAAGCTTTTGGGTGTTACCACAAAAGGTTTGTTCGAAAGATTTGTTCTTCCCTTTCTGCTTTTTATCTTTGTGAGAATTAAATGAGTTAAGAGAAGTCAATGGCACCCCATTCCAGTACTCTTGCCTGGAGAATCCCAGGGACGGGGGAGCCTGGTGGGCTGCCGTCTATGGCGTCGCACAGAGTCGGACACGACTGAAGTGACTTAGCAGTAGCAGTAAAACACTAAAACAGTGCCTGGCATATAGGGAAAGCTATATACATACATATATATATATATATATATATATATAATTTTTTCTTTTCAATTATGGCTTATTAACAGGATATTGAATGTAGTTCCCCGAGCTATACAACAGGACCTTGTCGATTATTCAGGGAAAGCTGTATCAATTAAGCAATCAAAAGAAGATGTTCAAAGGGTTTTGTAGGGAGGCCTGTGCAAATGAATTCCCATGAAATTCAGTGGTTCATGGAACAAATAATCCTGACCTTTATTTATTCTCCTCTGTGGGGTATTATAATGTCTAGCATCTAATAACAAAACCCATAGGGATGCAAAATTGCATTGTAATAGTGCTGTGAACATAACAGATGCTCCATAATTTTATTTGGAAAGGGGCAGGAAAAAGAAATGACATGTCAAAACAGATAAGATCAAAGGCGTAACAGGCAGTTTGTAGGTTAAAAAAAAAAGGTAGCATCAAACAAGTAACGGGCTTAGGAAATAAAAGAGCTCAAGTACTTATGAGGGCTTATAGTCCCCAAGATAAGCAAATGCATAATTTAAACTTAAGGGGAAAAATTTCAGAAAACACCTAAGAAATGAGAGTCACTAAAGGGCCAATTTGCTTATTATGGTTGTTAAAACCTTAGCTATGACACACACACACACATACATACACATGCAACAATTATATACCTGTAGGTATGTACATCACAATCCTGGCTTACTACATAGGTACTTTCCCATATTACAGGCTCTTCTAAATAAAATTCAATGGAAAATGACTAAATGGTACACTAGGAAATACGTGAAGTAAAAAAGAACTGGGCTAGAAATCAAGAGATATTATGAGTCTAAGGAATTTGGGAAGTATATGCATGGTATGTGGGCTTCCCTGGTAGCTCAGACAGTACAGAATCTGCCTGCAACGCAGAAGACCTGGGCTGGATTCCTGGAAGATCCTCTGGAGAGGGAGTAACTACCCAGTCCAGTATTCTTCCCTGGAGAATCCCATGGACAAAAGAAACTGATGGGCTATGGTCCATAGCGTCTCACATGCTTGAGTGACTCAAACACACATGTACATGCGCGCGCGCACACACACACACACACACACACACAAACAAGGAAGGGTCCAAAATATTAAATGAACTTATTCAAAGTGATGTTAATTTAGCCAAAGAGTTTAAGTGCTTATTACTTGTCTTCCCTCTTCACCCAAACCAGTGAAGGAAGAATGTAAAGAAAAGACTGAATCTGGGAAGAAGGAACAGTGAACAGACAGAAAGAAAAAGACCATGGTAAAACTGAGGAAAATGATTTTCTACGCTTCCAACTCCAGTGAGTATAAGGTATTAGTCACTGTATCTTTTAAAGAGAAAATCCAAGGGTAGGAGGTTAAGGGGAGTTCAAAGCAGATCTTCTTTCTTTATCCTTTGCTTTTACAGAATTAAATGTGATAATAGTGATCACTTATAAGAAGTTCTGTAATATTACATCTTTTCCAACTTTTTAATGCAATCTATCCCTAGAATAGGTTAAACTTGCTTCCTAATGTTTAAGTCTCATTCTGGTCCAAAGTCCTCCTGCTTATTGTTCCCCTGCAATACTTCCAACTTCAACAAACTGACATTATTTTCCTCCCTCCAACAAACACGAAAACTATCATGGGCTCTGAGAGCACATAAGAAACACAAAAGTTTTTGAAATATAGAACTTCAGAGGTAAAGAAGAAAATTCTTAAAAATTAATCCCCTCTATCATTTCATTAGAGATTTCCCTTGCAGCTCAGTGGTAAAGAATCCATCTGCCAATGCAGGAGACATGGGCTCGATGCCTGGGCCTGGAAGATCCCCTGGAGAAGGAAATAACAACCCACTCCACTATTCTTGCCTGGGAAATCCCATGGACAGAGGAGCTGACGGGCTACACTCCATGGGGTCACAAAAGAGTCGGTCGGACATGACTTAGTGACTAAACAATGACATCATTTCATTAACATTTTCCTGTAAAGATATTCATTAATCATATTGTGAGGTTAGAAAAACTAGGACATGTGTTTTGGAATTCTTCCATTCAATAAGCAAAGCTGTTTTGATGGGAGGACAGGATACAAACTTTTTCTCGAAGACTATCAAGTCCATCACAATATTCGGTAAACACATTCTAAAGACCTACCTTTTCACCACTTGAGTAGAAGAAATAACGCAATCGGACTATGTTACAGTGATCTAGCTTTCTCATGATCTGGAGCTCTCGGTTCTGAAAAGGAAACACATGAAAATAATTTTTAAAGGCTACCTGCTATTCATATTGACTAAGATGCTTCTGAAATAACATTAAGCACTTCAAAGAGCAGGCCGCAAATATGTTACTAAAAGATAGCATCCATATATTACTAAAAAGTATCACCAGTCGGACCATTGCTCTGCAGTAACATAAACATAGAAATAGAAGTGTTCAGAATCTTTTATTGCAATCTGAAAGAACAATTTTACGACCATGAATCTTACAGTTAAAAGTAGGGCCTACATTTCTCTAAGTTTCACTTTTCTCATAATTCATTTTTATTGTATTGTATACCAGTCTTTAACGAACTGAAAAATTTTAAAACTGTTTCCTCACTACAAATAGCTTGAGAAGGACTGGTATATGTATGCAAGAGATATTTGAAATGAGCTGTTATTACTATAATTTTCTGCAACTATAATAATAATAATCAACTTCTCACCAAACAAATGAGTATGGGTACAAAGAAAACTCTCACATGCCCTGTTTTCCAAAATGCAGTGAAAAATCTGAGTTAGCCCTATTAGAAGGGCTCCGTTGCTAGAGTTAAAACATGTTATACTAGAAGGTGTACAGTCTGGAAAATTTATAGATCACACAAATAATTCTTCCTTTGGGGAGTTTCAAAGTTATGCTTCAAGAAAATAAAACATTAAACAAGATGACAACTTTCTAACACAGCAACATAAATTTGAGGAGTACATATTAATATATATATATATAAAGAAGTTAAATTCCAAGAATATACTCAACTGTCAGAAATCCAGTTAACAAAGTCCAAAATATATAACACAGAAAAAGAATACGAAAATACCAGCTAAATGGACAGAAATATAAAATTTCTGTTAAAATGATGATTTAGAAGAGCTACAATCATAAAGTACATACCTGGGAATTTGGAAGATAAATGCTATTATGTTTAGAAAATAAGGCCAAAATAAAGGGGCTGGGGATATATTATAGCCAAAAGGCCTAATAAGCAGAACTGTCTTAGAGCAGAGTGGGCTCCAGCTCTTGGAAGATGATACCACAAATAAACATTCCTCTTCCCTAGAAACCTTCAGTAAACTTCATGATGGTTCTAGCATGTTCTCTAAAAGGAAATAGGGAACTTAAGATGACTCTCCTGACTCTTTAAACAGAGTACAAGAGCTGGCATTATGTATACAGTGATACTTAAAATACTTTCAATCCCTCATTCCATTACTTGTTACGTTTATAGCTGAAGCAATAAACAGAGAAACTCAAGACAGTACAGGATACTCGCTTTAGCAAGGATAATACGTATCAGACTCTGAGTTCTGAGTATTACAGATGACACAGAAAATTTTACAGATTTCAAAACTGTCCATTTTCTATCCCAAATTGAGCTGTTTTTTGAAGTATGTCTATACTCTGTCAATTCACATCTAGGTAGCTAGTTTTGTGGGAGGACTGCTAGTAAGTTAAGACTCCTCTCAGATATTAAGATTGTTTTTTTAATATCGATGGCTATATTAAAATAAGCTATTTTTCCAGACCCATTAACCAAGGTAACAGAGAACTATTTAATTAAATTTCCATGTAATGGAATTTGTATTAACACTATGCATATAGGGTTTCCCCGGTGGCTAAGCAGTAAAGAATCCACCTGCAAGCAGGAGATGTGGGTTCCATCCCTGGGTTGGGAAGATCCCCTGGTGAAAGGCACAGCAACCCACTAGAGTATTTTTGTCTGGAGAATCCCATGGACGGAGGGGCCTGGTGGGCTACAGTATAAAGGGTCACAGATAATTAGACACAACGGAAGTGACTGAGCGTGTATGCATATACTATGTATATGATCCTTTATCCAAAAGAATATAAGTGAAGAAAGTATAGGGACTCAAATATTTATCTACCCTTACTTCCTGTTCATATTCTACTATTTTTGAAAGGAGGCTTAAATTTTCTCATTTTACAATTGCATTCATCTCACACACTAGTAAAGTAATGCTCAAAATTATCCAAGCCAGGCTTCAGCAATACATGAACCATGAACTTCCAGATGTTCAAGCTGGTTTTAGAAAAGGCAGAGGAACCAGAGATCAAACTGCCAACATCCACTGGATCATGGAAAAAGCAAGAGAGTTCCAGAAAAACATCTATTTCCACTTTACTGACTATGCCAAAGCCTTTGACTGTGTAGCACAATAAACTGTGGAAAATTCTGAAAGAAATGGGAATACCAGACCACCTGACCTGCCTCTTGAGAAACTTGTATGCAGGTCAGGAAGCAACAGTTAGAACTGGACATGGAACAAAGACTGGTTCCAAATAAGAAAAAGAGTACGTCAAGGTTGTATATTGTCATCTTGCTTATTCAACTTATACACAGAGTACATCATGAGAAATGCTGGGCTGGATGAAGTACAAGCTGGAATCAAGACTGCTGGGAGAAATATCAATAACCTCAGATATGCAGATGACACCATCCTTATGGCACAAAGTGAAGAACTAAAGAGCCTCTTGATGAAAGTGAAAGAGAAAAGTGAAAAAGATGGCTTAAACCTCAACATTCAGAAAACTAAGATCATGGCATCCGGTTCCATTACTTCATGGCAAGTAGATGGGGAAGCAGTGGAGACAGTGGCAGACTTTATTTTTCTGGGCTCGAAAATAACTGCAGATGGTGACTGCAGCTTTGAAATTAAAAGATGCTTGCTCCTTGGAAGGAAAGTTATGACCAACCTAGACAGCATATTAAAAAGCAGAGACATTACTTTGCCAGCAAAGGTCCATTTAGTCAAAGCTATGGTTTTTCCAGTAGTCATGTATGGATGTGAGAGTTGGGCTATAAAGAAAGCTGAGTGTCGGAGAATTGATGCTTTTGAACTTTGGTGTTGGAGAAGGCTCTTGAGAGTCCCTTGAATTGTGAGGAGATCCAACCAGTCCATCCTAAAGGAAATCAGTCCTGAATATTCATTGGAAGGATGGATGCTGAAGCTGAAAACTCCAATACTTTGGCCACCTTCTGTGAAGAACTGGCTCATTCGAAAAGACCCTAATGCTGGGAAAGATTGAAGGCAGGAGAAGGGGACTACAGAGGATGAGATGAATGGATGGCATCACCGACTCAATGGACATGAGTTTGAGTAAATTCTGGGAGTTGGTGATGGACAGAGAGGCCTGGAGTGCTGCAGTCCATGGGGTTGCAAAGTGTTGGACATAACTGAGCAACTGAACTGAACTGTCCTCCATAGGCTGAAAATTTCATGAGGTTAAAAACTTTGTTATTCTTATTCACTGCCATATCCTTAATATTGCAAATGATGCTTGGCACAGAAGAGGTATACTATATTTGTAGAATAACAAATTTTTTTTTTCCTGTAGAATTAGTATGTCATCATGCACTAATAAAGAATGACTCAATAAAAAGTTAGGCTTGGGGTAGTTGTATATTAAATGTATCTTAGGCATAAGCTTTGTCTAATATTGGCTTGATTAATACCTTAAAAATTGCTCTGTGAAATTTATCTTTTGGATCTTTTCAGTTCAGTTCAGTCGCTCAGTCATGAAGTAAAGGGACCAGATGCCAGGGAGGAATAAACAATATATTTTCATGTAAAGTAAAAGGACAGATCATGATAGAGAGAAGGGACTATTATTTTAGATAGGGAAGTCAGAGGAGATCTCACAAAGAAGGTTAAGATCTAAAGACAAATCTGAATCATATGAAAATGAGAACCATGTGAAGCTATGGGGGGAAAGCTTTACAGTTATAGGGAACTTCAAACACGGAATTTTCTAGGCCAGAATACTGGAGTGGGTAGCCTTTCCCTTCTCCAGGGGCTCTTCCCAACCCAGGGACTGAACCCAGGTCTCCTGCATTGCGGGCAGATTCTTTACCAGCTGAGCCAAAAGGGAAGACCAGAGGTGAACTTGCCATATTCAAAAACAGCTAGAAGAATAATGTGATTTCACCACTGAGTAATGGAAGAGGCAGGAAACAAGTACGGAAAGACAGGCAGGACAGTATGTCATATTAATTCTAATGAAACTGAATTCTAAACTAAATGAAAGGAAAGCCAAAGAGGGCAAGCAAATGACATAATCTAATTTACCTTTTTAAATGATCACATTTTAAAACTAAAAATAAATTTGGGGGAGAAAGTGGATCACAAGTTGTCTTTTGTTTGAAAGTGGATCAAGAGTTCTATTTGAAATCCTAATATTAGACATCCAAGTAACAATACTGAGGCTCAAGGTAGAAATCTGAGCTGGAAATCTGTGTCTAGGGGTCATTTATATAAAGGGGACTCAAAGTAAGAGGACCTAATAACATCACCTAGGGAAGAAGTTTAGACAAATACACATACACACACACACACACACACACACATTCATATATCTGTATCTCTCTGCCAACCTATCTATCCATCTATCCATCCATCCATAGGTATGGAAAGGAGTATATCAAGTGGAGCAATCGATAAAGTAGTATAAAAAACAAGAGGTTACCTTACAGGCCAAGTCAAATAAGTTTTCAGAAAAAGGCACTGACCATTTATAGCAAAAGCTGCTAAATAAGAAATTAAGATGCAAACATAAGACAAATGGATATGGCAAATGCAGGATGTTAGTGACTCTTACAAGTGTGATTTCAGTGGTGATAAAAGTCTGACCAGAGTGAATTAAATTGGGGTTGGGAAGGAGACACAGGGAAATAACTAAAAAGTCAGAAGGTTCAAAAAGAAATGATTTTCAGCTCTAGCAGAAGGAACAGATCAGCAAATTTGCTCCCAAAACACATATAAAAAGAACTGCATTATAGAAAACAATCATTTCAGGGCTCTGGAAACCAACCAAAAGCAACAACAAATCAAGAAGCATTTATTCAAGAAACATAGCTAAAATACTGGAGTTAAGACAGTGGGGTCCGGTGATCTTCTTGCTAGTGACGTCCCCTCTCAATCACCTCTCAGCTCAGCTATAGCTCTGCTACTCTGAGAATGCAACACCAGGTGGGGAAAATGACAGACTGGAAGAACATTAAGGAATACAAAGGAGATCTTGGAAATGAAACAGGCTAAATAAACTCTCTATATACCTCTGTGCTGATTTACAGGCTGTGCACACATGGGAGATCCAAAAGGGCCTTTGAGAAAGTAAGTGCTGAGGCTGACTTAAAAACTGCCTGGATTTCAAATGTATCTCCCAACCCATGAACAGAATCATCTAATAAATGATGGAAGCTTTATAAATTCAAAATATTTGAACACAATCTCTAACCAATAACTGGCTGGTCACTAAGCAATGCAGACAAAGAGTCAAATCCTAAGAAATCAGGCTAAAAAATGAAAACTTGAATAAAAATTTAACACAGATTTCAGGGGTTTCAAACTGGCAGAAAAAAAGTCTAGATTAGATGCAGGTAAACTGCAAAAAAAAAAAAAGGAAAAGAAAGAAAACTCCCAAAACAACAAGTTTCAGGAGGATAAAAAAAAAGTTAATAGAACCCAGAGTTCTACAATGTATTATCTAAAATTTTTCACTGTCTAAAAAAATTGTGAGACATGCAAACAATAGGGAAAGCTGATCTACACTCAGGTTAAAAAAGAAAAGGAGCCAATAGAAATTGACTCTGGGTGGACACAGCCATTGGATTTAGCAGACAAGAATAAAAAAACTGTTATGTTCAAAGAATGTTAAGCTTCTCAACACTAGCCTTGACAATGAGGTTTTATATTTCACACCAAAAGCAAAGGCAACAAAAACAAAAGTAAACAAATGGGACTATCTCAAATTAAAAAAACTTCTGCAGAGCAAAGGAGATCATCAACAAAATGAAAAGACAACCTACGAAATGGGATAAAACATTTGCAAATCACTTATTAGATAAGGAGTTAATAATCAAAATGTAAAGAACTCATACAACTTAATAGAAAAAAAAAACCTTCAAATAATCTAATTTAAAAATGGGTAAAGGACTTGAATAGATTTTTTCCAAAAATGACATACAGATGGCCAACAATACATGAAAGATGGCTTAACATCGCTAATTATCAGGGAATGCAAATCAAAACCCCACCTGTTAGAATGGATATTATCAAAAAGAAGCAAGAAATAACCAATGTTGGTGAGAATGTACAGAAAGAGAACCTTGGAAACATACACTGGTGCAACATCTACAGAAAATAATAGTACACTGGTGGATGTACTATCGGTAGAAATGTACACTGGTGCAACCACTATGGAAAACAGTATGGAAGTTTCTCAAACTACTAAAAACAGAACTATCATAGGATCCAGCAATTCCATTTCTGGGTATATATCCAAAGAAAATGAAATGACTAACTCAAGAGACACCTGTATTCCAAAGTGAACTGCAGTTACTATTTATAATAGCCAAGACATAGAAGCGATCTAAGCATGCATCAACAGTTGAGTGGATAACAAAAATATAGTATGTGTGCACACATATATATGTGTGAGAGAGAGGACTATGCCACAATTAAAAAGGATACCATGCCACTTGCAGCAACATGGATCGATTTTGAGGGCATCATGCTAAATGAAATAAGTCATACAGAGAAAGACAAATATTGTATGATAACACTTAAATATGGAATCTAAAAAAGCCCAACTCATATAAACAGACAAGAAAGGTGGCTACCAGAGGCTGGAGATTGGGGAAAAGGGGGAGGTGATCAAAGAATATAAACTTCAAATTATAACAGAAACAAGTTCTAAGAATTTCATTGTATGGTGGCTATAGTTAATAATTCTGTATTGTATATGTGAAAGTTGCTGAAATAGCAGACCTTAAATGTTCTCACTACAAAAAAAGTAATAATAATTACAAGCTGTGATATGTTAGCAGATGCTATGATGGTAGTCATTTTGCAATACAAAACTGCATGAAATCAAAACGTTAAAGTTACACAATATTATACATCAATTATATCTCAATAAAGCTGAAAAAAATTAATATATACTAAATATGTTCAAAGAATTAAAGAAATTGTCGATGACCACCTCACAACAAGTAGAAAATTTCAGTAAAGAAATATTAACATTGAAAACCTGGAAATACTAGAGCTGAAAAGTGTAATAACAGAAGTAAAGGATTCACTATGGGCTCATGATTTAAGATTTAAGGTAACATTTTAAAATATCACACCTACTGAACAATCTAGAAATATGTATAAAGTTAATCAAAAAAAGACCTACCAAAAATGGATACGGGCAATATCCTCAGAAAAGAGGAAAAATAAAAGAAAATTATTTGAAGAAGTAATTGCTGATAAGTTACCAAATCTGATGAAAAGCACTAATCTACTGAACCATAAAGCTTAATGAACTCCCAATAGGATAAATACAAAAAGATTCACACTGAGGAACACCTGTTTTGAACTGAAACCACGAAGGAAAAATAATGAAAGCAATAACAAAAAAATGATTCACCATACACATGTGGAAAACAATATAATTAACAGCAGACTAATCATCAGCTTAACAGAGGGGAAAAAAGCAGTAAAATTTAAAAAAACTCAAAATGCAGAAAGAAAAAAAAAGCTGTCAACCAAGAGTGCTATATACAGAAAAATTACTCTTCAAATAGGAAAGATTTTTTTTTTTTTAATTTCAGGCTAAAAGGAAAAGACACCAGAAGGTATTTCAAATTCACAAGGACAAACAGGACCACGAGAAATGGTAAATATAAATGGGAAAATAGAAAAGATTATATGTTTCTCATTTCATTAAAGACACAAACTGTATAAAACAATTATGATAATAGTGTGTTATTAGGCTTATAACAGAAACATGACAATAACAGCATGAAGGAGAGAAGAGAAAATGAAGCTATATTGGAAAAAAAGGTATTATATTATCCTGGAATTAAGTCAGTAACTAATCTGAAGCAGACTGTAATACACTGAAATGTACATTGTAATTCCTAAAGCAGCCACTAAGAAAATAATTATTTTAATATTAAAAATCAACACTAGACCTAAAATGGTAACACTAAAAAACTTGTTCAAAACAAAAGGAGGAAATAAATGAGAATGGAGGAACAAGAACAATGTGAGAGGACTTCCCTGGTGGTGCAGTGGATAAGAATCTCCCTGCCATGCAGGGAGAAGCCATTGCAATGAGAAGCCCTTGCACTGCAACAAAGAGTAGCCTTGAATTGGGCTGCAGGAGCTGTTTGTATATTTTTGAGATTAATTTTTTGTCAGGTGCTTCGTTGGCTGTTATTCTCTCCCATTCTGAAGGCTGTCTTTTCACCTTGCTTAGAGTTTCCTTTGTTGTGCAAAAGCTTTTAATTTAAATTAGGTCCCATTTGTTTATTTTTGCTTTTATTTCCAATATTCTAAGAGGTGGGTCATAGAGGATCCTGCTGTGATTTTGTCAGACAGTGTTTTGCCCATGGTTTCCTCTAATAGTTTGTTTCTGGCCTTACGTTTAGATCTTTAATCCATTGTGAGTTTATTTTTGTGTATGGTGTTTGNAAATTAGGTCCCATTTGTTTATTTTTGCTTTTATTTCCAATATTCTAAGAGGTGGGTCATAGAGGATCCTGCTGTGATTTTGTCAGACAGTGTTTTGCCCATGGTTTCCTCTAATAGTTTGTTTCTGGCCTTACGTTTAGATCTTTAATCCATTGTGAGTTTATTTTTGTGTATGGTGTTTGAAAGTGTTCTAGTTTCATTTTTTTACAAGTCGTTGAACAGTTTTCCCAGCACCACCTGTTAAAAAGATTATCTTTTCTCCATTGTATGTTCTTGCCTCCCTTGTCGAAGATAAAGTGTCCAAAGGTGAGTGGATTTATCTCTGGGCTTTCTATTTTGTTCCATTGATCTATATTTCTGTCTCTGGGCCAGTACCATACTGCTTTGATGATTGTGGCTTTGTAGGAGAGCCTGAAGTCAAGCAGGTTGATTCCTCCTGTTCCATTCTTCTTTCTCAAGACTGCTTTGGCTGTTCAAGGTTTNAATGATTTCAATTTTTTTGAATTTACCAAGGCTAGATTTATGGCCCAGGATGTGATCTACCCTGGAGAACGTACAAGTGCACTTGAGAAAAATGTGAAATTCATTGTTTTGGGGTGAAATGTTCTATAGGTATTAGGTCTAATGGGTCTACTGTATCATTTAAAGTTTATGTTCCTTGTTAATTTTCTGTTAGTTGATCTATCCATAGGTGTGAGTGGGGTATTAATGTCTCCTACTATTATTGTATTATTATTAATTTCCCCTTTCATACTTGTTAGCATTTGTCTCACATATTGCGGTGCTCCTATGTTGGGTGCGTATATATTTCCAGCCCTTCACTTTCAGTCTGTTGTGTCCCTTATTTCGAGGTGGGTCTCTTGTAGACAACATATATAGGGGTCTTGTTTTTGTATCCATTCAGCCAGTCTTTGTCTTTTGGTTGGGGCATTCAACCCATTTACATTTAAGGTAATTATTGATAAGTATGATCCCGTTGCCATTTACTTTGTTTTGGATTTGAGTTCATATACCCTTTCTGTGTTTCCTGTCTAGAGAAGATCCTTTAGCATTTGTTGGAGAGCTGGTTTGTTGGTGCTGAGTTCTCTCAGCTTTTGCTTGTCTGTAATGCTTTTGATTTCTCCTTCATATTTAAATGAGATCCTTGCTGGGTACAGTAATCTGGGCTGCAGGTTATTTTCTTTCATCACTTTAAGTATGTCCTGTCATTCTCTTCTGGCCTGAAAAGTTTCTATTGAAAGGTCAGCTGTTATCCTTATGGGAATCCCCTTGTGTGTTATTTGTTGTTTTTCCCTTGCTGCTTTTAATATTTGTTCTTTGTGTTTGATCTTTGTTAATTTGATTAATATGTGTCTTAGGGTGTTTCGCCTTGGGTTTATCCTGCCTGGGACTCTCTGGGTTTCTTGGACTTGGGTGACTATTCCCTTCCCCATTTTAGGGACGTTTTCAAGAAGCATTATCTTCTCAAGTATTTTCTCATGGCCTTTTTTTTTTTTGTCTTCTTCTTCTGGGACGCCTATGATTCGAATGTTGGGGTGTTAAACATTGTCCCAGAGGTCTCTGAGGTTGTCCTCATTTCTTTTAATTATTTTTTCTTTTTTCCTCTCTGCTTCATTTATTTCTACCATTCTACCTTGTACCTCACTAATCCTATATTCTGCCTCCATTATTCTACTGGTAGTTCCCTCCAGAGTATTTCTGATCTCATTTATTGCATTATTCATTATATATTGACTCTTTTTTATTTCTTTTAGGTCCTTGTTAAACATTTCTAGCATCTTCTCAAATCTTGTCTCCAGGCTATTTATCTGTAACTCCACTTTGTTTTCAAGATTTTGGATCATTTTCATATAATTATTTGGAATTCTTTATCAGGTAGATTCCCTATCTCTTCCTCTTTTGTTTGGTTTGGTGGGCATTTATCCTGTTCCTTTACTTGCTAGGTATTTCTCTGCCTTTTCATCTTGTTTATATTGCTGTGTTTGGGGTGGCCTTTATCTTCCCTGGTGGCTCAGATGTTAAAGCGTCTGCCTCCAATGCGGGAGATCTGGGTTCAATCCCTGGGTCGGGAAGATCCCCTGGAGAAGGAAATGGTAACCCACTCCAGTATTCTTGCCTGGAGAATCCCATGGACAGAGAAGCCTGGTAGGCTACAGTCAGAGTCGGACACAACTGAGCAGCTTCATTTATATGGGCTTCACTTACTTTCTGTATTCTGGCAGTTTGTGGTTCCTCCTTATTGTGGAGGTTCCTCGCTATGGGTGGGGTTGGATGTGTGGCTTGTCAAGGTTTCCTGGTTAAGGAGGCTTGTGTCGGTGTTCTGGTGGGTGGAGATGAATTTCTTCTCTCTAGAGTGCACTGAAGTACCCAGTAATGAGTTTTGAGATGTCAATGGGTTTGGTGTGACTTTTGGCAGCCTGTATATTGAAGCTCAGGGCTATGTTCCTGTGCTGCTGGAGAATTTACATGGCATGTCTTTCTCTGGAACTTGTTGGCCCTTGGGTGGTGCTTGATTTCAGTGTAGGTATGAAGGCATTTGATGAGCTCCTATCAATTAATATTCCCTGGAGTCTAGGAGTTCTGTGGTGTTCTCAGGATTTGGACTTAAGCCTCCTGCCTCTGGTTTTTAGTTTTATTCTTACAGTAGCCTCAAGACTTCTCCATCTATACAGCACCGATGATAAAACATCTAGGTTAATGATGAAAAGTTTCTCCACAGTGAGGGATATCCGGAGAGGTACACAGAGTTACATGGGGAAGAGAAGAGGGAGGAGGGAGATAGAGGTGACCAGGAGGAGAAGAGGGGGAATCAAAAGGGGAGAGAGCAAGCTAGCCAGGAATCACTTCCCTATGTGCTCTCCACAGTCGGGATCCCTCAGAGATGTTCATGGAGTTACACAGAGAAGAAAAGAGGAGGAAGGAAACAGAGGTGGCCAGGAAGATAAAAAGGGGAATCAAAAGGAGAGAGACAGATCCAGTCAGTAGTCAGTTCCCTAGGAGTTCTCCATAACCCGGAACACAAAAAGAGATTCAGAGTTGGGCAAAGAGAAGAGAAGAGGGAGGGAAGATATAGAGGAGACCTGGTGGAGAAAAAGGAGAGTCAAAGCAGGAGAGAGAAATCCAGCCAGTAATCTCACTCTCAAGTAAAAATGGGTACTGAAGACTGGGTTCTTAAAGGTACAAAATTGGTAACAAATACCAAAAAGCAAAGATTAAAAATCTAGAGTAGAGGTTAGATTCTCAAAAATACAATATTAAAGGAAAAAACAAAGTTACAAAAATTATAAAATATATATATATATGAAGTTTACTTTAAAAACTGGGTCTTTTTTTCTGCAAAGTAATAGTAGATTATCAAAATGAAAATTAAAGGAGTAATAGTTAGTGACCAAGTGAAGTCGCTCAGCTGTATCCAACTCTTTGCAACCCCATGGACTGGTAGCCTACCATGCTCCTCCATCCAGGGATTTTTCAGGCAAGAGTACTGGAGTGGGTTACCATTTCCTTCTCCAGAGGATCTTCCCGACCCAGGGATTGAACCCAGGTCTCCCATATTATAGGCAGACGCTTTACTGTCTGAGCCACAAGGGAATAGAGGACTTAAAAAAAAATTTTTTTTTTAATTAAAAAAATGACAATAGTAAAAATACATCTAGGACTTTCTCTGGTGGTACTGCGGACAGTGTGGGGTCAGTTCATTTTCAGATAGTTCGCTGATCTGGCTTACTCTTCTGCAGGGGCAATTTCAATCAAATGAAAAACTATATAAAATACGATTAAGCATACAATCAAAGGCAGGTTGTCGGACTAGACAGGAAAAAGAAGCAAGCTCCAACTATATTCTTTTGGTAATGGGCATGCTTCATATTCAGATTCAAAGACAACAGCTTGAGCATAAACATATGGGAAAAGATATATCATGCAAATAGCAACAAATGAAATCTGGAATGGCAAAGTTATTAGCAGACAAAGTAAATTTAAGAGAGCTATAAATATTCCCATTTCTTACAAGATAAAGCCTAAATCACTTCATAATCCAATCCCACTTTATCAACTCAATCTTTTCCTCCACTCAAGGCCAATGTGGTAACTAGACTCCACTTCTCATTCTTTGGGTGTATCATTTCACTCCCAATTCTAAGCCACTCATCACATTTAGCATGACTGGAATGTCTCTACCCTCCCTCCCTCCTACACACATTCTACCCATCCTTAAAGTTCTATTAAACTCCCATCTCTTTCACAAGGCCATCTCCAGCTGCCAAGACACACAGTAATCTTTTCCAGCATCTAAATTACTTAGCACCTACGAATTATTTTGGAATTTATTATAATCTCTTGGCTTTGTTTTACTTTACAACTATAGTTCAATACTATTATATAACATACTGCTTTTCTAAAAGTAGCTTATGAAAATCAGATATTATATCACTGGAGACATATACACAACTTGCCCAACTAGCTTACTCTAAGTGCCTGTAGAGCAAACTATGAATTTTGCCTCTATTAATACGTCACCCACAGGGCTCTCAAAGCCTGGCCAAATTCACCTTATTTTCTAGACAGTGAAGTAGCTAGGGCATCGTCTCTCACCTCTTTTCAGCTATCTTAATTACCTCTTCCAGTATCAGGGCTTCAACGCTGATGACTCCCAGTGTTATACTGCCAGACCAGATCATCTTTCCTGTGTACTCCAAAATCTTTCAGCCAACTGCCTACTTGACAGCTCCTCTAATGCACATCTTAATGTGACCCAGCATGAGCAGAATCCCTCATCTTCCTTAAACCCGTTCAACCGGTCTTGGTGTTGACAACTCTACCATTCCAGCTGTGCAGGCCAAAAATTCTGAAGTCGTGATTCCTCTCTCTCTCTCTGACCTCACCTTCAATCTGTCAAGAAATAGTTGACTTCACCTACAAAATATATTCAAGATCACAACAACTGTACTCTGAAGCATTTAACATAAATGGAAATTTATGTTTACACAAAAACCCTGCAGCTGAATCTTCACAGTTTTATTAAATAGCTACCAGATGTCTTTCAATGGGTGAATGGATAAACAAATTACAGTAAATCCATACTAGGGAATACCAGTTAGTAATTAAAAAAAAAAGGAGAACTAACCATTGACACATGCAACAGCTTTGGTGAATCTATAGAGAATTATGCTGAGCAAACAAAGCCAATCTCAATAGGTTACATACTATATATGATTTCATTTATACAGCACTCTTGAAATAACATTACAGAAATGGAGAATGGGTCACTGATTGTTGCACGGGGTTAAACTGGAGTTTAGGAGTGGAGAGATGGTGGGAGAGAAATGAGTATGGTCATGAAAGGGCAAAAGAGGGTCCTTGGTGGAACTGTTCCATATCTTGACGTCGGTAGTAAACACACAAACCTACACATATAATAAAATTGGGTAGAATTAAATACACACACACATACATACAAAGTAGTATAAGAAAATATGGAGAATGTGAATATTCTCCATATGGAGACTGGTGGATCACACTAATGTCAATAATCCTGGTTGATACTGTACTATAGTTTTGCAAGATGTTATCAACTGAGGAATACTGGGGAAGAGGTACAGTACTGTCTTAGTATTAACTGCATGGTTATCTACAACTATCTCAATATAAAAACTATGTGTGTATGTGTATGAATGTACATGTACCTCCAGGATCTGATCATTTCTCAACACCTCCCTAGTGCAAGTCTATTTGGAGTCTTTTGCTTAAATTACTAAATAACTTCCTAAATGGTCTTTCAACTTCCTGTTACCTTCCATAAGCTCAACAAAGTAGGCAGAGTGATCTTATATTCTAAAATGTAAGGCAGGGGACTTCCCTGGGGGTCTAGTGGTTTAGAATCTGCCTACCAGTGCAGGGCACAAGAGTTCGATTCCTGACCTGGAAATATTACACATGCTATGAGGCAACTAATAAGCCCATGCACCAGAATCCACAAGCTCTACCTACTGAAGCCTGCACGCCTAGAGCCTATGCTCTGCAATGAGAGAAGCCACCAAAATGTGAAGCCCACACACGACAATTAGAGAGTAGCCCCTGCTAACCACTTCTACAGAAACCTAGAGCACAGCAAAGATCTAAGTCAGATTGTGGTATCTCTCTGATTAAAACCTCCAATAGCTCCCCACTCTGAACAGAGTGAAAGCCAAAAATCCTTACTATGGCTAACAAGGCTCCTACCAATTGCCCCCCCACACCCCTCACTATCCTCACTCAGTGACCTCACTGCTTGATGCTCCCACCTACTATACTGTCTCCCTATTCCTCGTGTACTTCAGAAACCCTGTAAGTTTTTGTATTTGCTATTCCTTCCATCTGGACCCACCTTTTCCTTAGTATCTAAATGTCTACTCCCTTTCACAGACTTCACTGTTTCCTCAAATACCACGTTGTTACACCTTAAGTACTCATTCTTAGCATTCCTTCTCTTTCCTCTTTGCTTTTCCTCCTCTCCAGAACAGCAAATCATTGAAAATATTATGTATATTTCAAATATTTATTCATTATTGTCCACCTCTTCCCATTAATAGATTTTTGTTTTATCCAATGTTGTCTTATCTCCCAAACCTAGAACAAGACCCAAGACAGAAGAGTACTCAATAATCAACTGTTGAATGATTTAAATTGATGACATAAAATAATACCTCTACTGACAAAAATGATACATCACAATGATGTACTTCATTGTAAGAAATTTCACAGCCAGTCAAAATAATGAAGGAGGAACTACAAAGATGAGTAAATTCTCAAATTATGAGCCCCTCAACCCCTCACATCACAAAGACTCCATCCCAATTCAGGAGAATAAAGCTGTGATATCTACCCTCTTTAAAAATCACTCACCAACTTAACATTCAAGACAAGACATAGTAGAGGGCCCCATACTCAAAGGGCAACGATGCAGGCCTGAAAATAACCCCCTTTGGCCAAGCTCTAGCCAGTGAAAAAGTATATACATATTTCTTCATTGACATATACTCAGTGAAAGAATATACTTATGTGTCAATGAAAGAAATATTAAAAGTATATGTCAATGAAAGAACTCAGGAAGCTACAATTACCTTAATAAAGCCTTGCAAGATGCACTCATGTGCATGGAAGTCTCCAGACAAGAATACTGGAGTGGGTTGCCATGCCCTCATCCAGGGCTCTTCTCAACCCAGGGATTGAACCTGGGTCTCTTGCAGTGCAGGCAGATCCTTTTTACTGTCTGAGCCACCAAGGAAGGTTAAGGTTAGAACTGGTTATTTCCCTTCCTCTACTTGGAATTCTAGAGAAGGGTAGAGATGGGCATATTTTTTCCTCCCAGTTCACTTAGATCTGATAGAATAGGTTGTTTTTTTTTTAAAGGGAAGTCTTAAGAAGAAAAGTCTAGGTGCATTTTAAAATTACTACTTTTTTCTTCATCCTGCTTCCAGCAGATATTTTGTAGCTCTTTACTGTGATAACCTGGTAGGTCTCTCGGAAGTAAAACTGAGAAAAGTGTGGTGGTGGCACAGAAATCTCTGTGACCCTTGGTTAGGCAGATTCTTAGATATTAATACCACAGTGCATACACACACACATACATACAAAGAAAAATTAGATAAATTGGGTTTCATCAAAATGAAAAAACACATGTGCTTCAAAGGAAACAAGAAAGTTGAAAGACAACCTACAAACTAAAGAAAACATTTGTAAATTATACACCTGTAAAGGGTCAGTATCCAGAATTAAGAACTCTATTCAACAATGAAGAGATAAATAAATCTATTTTTAAATAAGCAAAGGAAGGACTTCTGGTCTCCAGTTTGGCATAGAAGCTTAGAATTTGTCCCTCCCATTTCACAAGAGCTGAACAAACTGAAAACCAAAGCTCTTCTTAATTCCATCAGAGAATTGATGTCACAAGGCAAGCTGCTTCCCTAAAAGCTGCAGACAAACAGGCAGAGACACAGAATCACAGCTTATTGGAGGAGAAACCCAGGAGCAGAAATTGCCTGTGGAATCACTCCAGCCTGGGAAAACTTAAACTGTATCGGACAGAGGTGCAAGTGTGAACAAAACTCGAGTCTAAAAACTCCAGTGGGTAGACCACACTTTCTTCAGTTTTATCTCCAGGACACCTAGACAGTGTATTAAAAAGCAAAGATATCACTGTGCTGACAAAGGTCCATATAGTCAAAGCTATGGTTTTTCTAGTGGTATGGATGAGAGAGTTGGACCATAAAAAGGCTGAGCATCAAAGAACTGATGCCTTCAAACCATGGTGCTAGAGAAGGCTCTTCAGGGTCCCATGGACTGCAAGATCAAACCTGTCAATCCTAAAGGAAATCAACCTTGAATGTTCATTGGAAGGACTGATGCTAAAGCTCCAACATTTTGGTCACTTGATGCAAAGAGTTACTCATTGGAAAAGAACTTGATGCTGGGAAATACTGAAGGCAAAAGGAAAAGAGGGTGGCAGAGGATGAGATGGTTGGATAGCATAACTGACTCAATAAACATGAATCTGAGCAAACTCCAGAAGACAGTGAAGATGAGGGAAGCCCACGCTGTACCCCATGGGGTCACAAAGAGTTGGTCACAACATAACAACTGAACAACAACAATATGATAGCAGAGAAATATAATGAAGAGACATGCATGCCTCAGACTTTATTTAAGAAGAGTTTTCTAAGGAAACCCAAAGACAAAAGGAGAGACAAAATAAAAGACACCAGAAAAAATTTTAACTTCTGACACCTATAGCTATAGTAAACAATACTAATAACTCTAACTCTGGCCAGATAAACACAAATTCTCATGCTAAAAGTCTATTTACTTAAGTGACTTTTACTCAGTATATCATGTTCAGTTTTCATTACAACATTGCAAAGAATACTAAAAGACAAAAACCAGTGTGACTACATAGAGAGTAGGCATTAGAACCAAACACAACAGAGATTTTGAAATTATCAGACTAAGAATTTAAAACAACTATGAGTATTATGCTTAGGGCTTTAATTTAAAAAGTAGATAATACACAACAACAGGTGGGTAATGTACACAGAGAAATTTAGAAACCCTAAGGAAGATTCAAAAGAAATTTAAAAAGTCTAGAACAGAAATTAACAATGCCTTTGATGAGTTCAAGTAAGGACATGGCCAAGTAAGGAATCAGTGAGCTTGAAGAAATGTCAATGGAAGCTCCCAAAATTGAAATGCAAAGAGAAAAAAGAATGAAAAAGAACAGAATATCAAAGTACAATGCGGGACGATTACAAAAGGTATAGCATGTGCATAATAGAAACAACACAGAGAGGAAAAACAAATGAAAAAAGTATTTGAAGGGATAAATTGAGACTTTCTCAAAAATTAATATCAGAGACTAGACCACAGATGCAGAAAGAGGACAAATACCAAAAAACTACACCTAGGTATATCATATTTAAAATGCAAAAGATCAAAGACAAAGGTGAAATCTTGAAAGAAGCCAGAGGAGGTAAAAGAAAACCTCACCTATTGACAAGCAAAGATAAAAATCACACTAAACCTCTCTTCAAAAGTCATGCAAACAAGAGTATTTAAAGTGTTGAAAGAAAAACAAAACAAAACAAAACACAAGAATAATTTTGCTTTGTACCCAGGAAAATTATTCTTCAAATGTAAAGGAGAAATAAAGATTTTTCTCAAAAAAAAAAAAAAAAAATCGACAGAATGTGTCAACAGTAGACGTGTCATCCGGGAAAGGTTAAAATACAAAATTCATCAGAAAGAAAAATGACACAGGTAAGATCGGGTCTGCAAAAAGAAAGAGCATTAGAAAAAGTTGATCTTTTTACCTGTTAGTTGATCTAACAAGTAACCATTTGTTCAAACAAATAATAGTAACAATGCATTCAGTGATATCTTATAAATGAGTGATATTAATGACAGCAATGTCATAAGGAATGGAAAGGAGGAATTAGGAATACTGTGCCGTCAGGTACTTTCACTATCAGTGCAGCAATATGGTGTTAATTGAAAATGGATGTCAAAAGGTGTAACATGTACAACTGTAGACTCAAGTATAACCACGAAAAAAGGTTTAAAAGTATAAAAAATATGCTGAGAGGAGAAAGAATTGTATAAAATGCTCAGGTAAAAACAGAGTAAGAAAAAAAAAAGACAAGAATAAACAACAACTTCAATGAATAGAAACAGTAATAAATATAGCAAAAATATGATTCAACTATATTAATAATCTATTTAAACATCAGTGCCATAAATGTACCACATGAAAGACAGAGACTGTGAGTGGATTGAAAAAAAGTAAAAACAGAAAAACATTTAAGCTGCACAACTAGCTGTAAATCAATTATACCACAATTTAAAACATTAAAAAAAAGTTTTAAAAAGCCCCAATTTTATATTAATCAGAAAGAAATCCATTTAAAATTCACAGATTTTAAAAGACACAGATAGATTAAAAGCAGAGATGGAGGACTTCCCTGGGGGCTCAGTGGTAAAGAATCTACCTGCCAACACAAGAGACACGAGTTTGAACACTGATCTGGGAAGATCCCATATGCCACAGAGCAAATAAGTCCATGCACCACAACTAATGAACCAGTGCTCTGAAGCCAGGGAGCCACAACTACTGAGCCAACATGCTGCAACTACTGAAGCCCATACATCCTAGAGCTCATGCTCCACAAGAGAAGTCACTGTAATGAGAAGCCCACCCACTGCAACGAGAGAGGAGCCCCTGCTCGCCGCAACTAGAGAAAAGCCCATGCAGCAACAGATTCCCGTGACAGCCAAAAATAAATTAACTCATTAATTTCTTTAAAACAGCAGGGATGGAACCATCAAGAAAAGTTCAGACCAACATGGCTGATAGATACTGATGTAAAAACTGTCAACAAAATACAAGCAAACAAAACTCTAAAACTCACTGAAAGGATTACATACCATTACCAAAACTTTAAAACTTTTTATTTTTTATTGGAATACACTTAATTAACAATGTTGTGATAGTTTCAGGTGTATAGCAAAATGATTCAGAAGATCTTGTACGTCTTTGTCATTTTTGGTATTAGTGCTTGGAGTATAGACTTGGATTACTGTGATCCTGAATGGTTTGCCTTGGAAAGGAACCGAGATTATTCTGTTGTTCTTGAGAATTACACCCAAGAACTGCATTTCAGGCTCTTCTGTTGACTATTAGGGCTACTCCTTTTCTTCTAAGAGATTCTTGCCCACAGTAGTAGATATAATGGTCATCTTAATTAAATGCACCCATTCTCGTCCATTTCAACTTCAGTCGCTCAGTCCTATTCAACACTTTGCGACCCCATGGACTGCAGCATGCCAGGTTTCCCTGTCCATGACCAACTCCTGGAGCTTGCTTAAACTCATGTCCATCCAGTCAGTGATGCCATCCAACCATCTCATCCTTTGTCGTCCCCTTCGCCTCCCACCTTCAGTCCTTCCCAGTGTCAAGAGTCTTTTCCAGTGAGTTAGTTCACTGTATCAGGTGGCCAAAGTATTGGAGTTTCAGCTTCAGCATCAGTCCTTCCAATGAATATTCAGGACTTACTTCCTTTAAAATTGATTGATTTGATCTCCTTGCAGTCCAAGGGACTCTCGAGAGTATTCTCCAACACCACAATTCAAAAGCATCAATTTGTTGGTGCTCAGCTTTCTTTATAGTCCAACTCTCACATTTATACATGACTACTGGAAAAACCATAGCTTTCACTAAAGGGCCCACTGTTGGTAATGTCTCTGCTTTTAATATGCTGTCTAGGTTGGTCATAACTTCTCTTCCAAGAAGCAAGCATCTTTTCATCTCCTGGCTGCAGTCACCATCTGCAGTGATTATGGAGCCCAAGAAAATGAAGTCTGTTACTGTTACCACTGTGTCCCCATCTGTTTGCCATGAACTGATGGGATCAGATGCCATGATCTTAGTTTTCTGAATGTTGAGTTTTAAGCCAACTTTTTCACTCTCCTCATTCACTTTCATCAAGAGGCTCTTTAGTTCTTCTTTGCTTTCTGCCATAAGAGTGGAGAAGGCATTGGCAATCCACTCCAGTACTCTTGCCTGGAAAATCCCATGGATGGAGGAGCCTGGTAGGCTGCAGTCCATGGGGTTGCTAGAAGTCAGACAAGACTGAGCGACTTCCCTTTCATTTTTCACTTTCATGCACTGGAGAAGGAAATGGCAACCCACTCCAGTATTCTTGCCTGGAGAATCCCAGGGATGGGGGAGCCTGGTGGGCTGCTGTCTATGGGGTCGCACAGAGTCAGACACGACTGAAGCGACTTAGCAGCAGCAGCAGCATAAGAGTGGTGTCATCTGCATATCTGAGGTTATTGATATTTCTCCTAGCAGTCTTGATTCCAGTTTGTGCTTCATTCATCCTGGCATTTCGCATGATGTACTCTGCATAGAAGTTAAATTAAAAAGGTGACAATACACAGCCTTGACGTCCTCCTTTCTCAATTTGGAACCAATCTGTCATTCCATGTCCAGTTCTAACTGTTGCTTCTTGACTTGAATACAGATTTCTTAGGAAGCAGGAAAGGTGGTCTGGTATTCCCATCTCTTTCACAATTTTCCACAGTTTGTTGTGACACACAGAATGTTTAGCATAGTCAATGAAATAGAAGTAGATGCTTCTTTGGAATTCCCTTGCTTTTTTGATGATCCAGCGAATGTTGGCAATTTGATCTCTGGTTCCTCTGCCTTCTCTAAATCTAGCTTGAACATCTGGAAGTTCTCGATTCATGTACTGTTGAAGTCTAGCTTGGAGAATTTTCAGCATTACCTTGCTAGGGTGTGAGATGAGTACAACTGTGCGGTAGTTTGAACATTCTTTGGTATTGCTTTTCTTTGGGATTGGAGTGAAAAGTGACCTTTTCCAGCCCTGTGGCCACTGCTGAGTTTTCCAAATTTGCTGGCATATTGAGTGCAGCACTTTCACAGCATCATCTTTCAGGATTTGAAATAGCTCAACTGGAATTTCATCACCTCCACCAGCTTTGTTCATAGTGATGCTTCCATAGGCCCACTTGACTTCCCACTCCAGGATGTCTGGCTCTAGATTAGTGATCACACCATCGTGGTTATATGGATCATGAAGATCTTTTTTGCATAGTTCTTCTGTGTATCCTTGCCATCTTGTATCCTTGTATCTTTTGCTTCTGTTAGGTCCATACCATTTCTGTCCTTTATTGAGTCCATCTTTGCATGAAATATTCCCTGAGTATCTCTAATTTTCTTGAAGAGATCTCTAGTCTTTCCCTTTCTATTGTTTTCCTCTATTTCTTTGCACTGATCACTGGGGAAGGCTTTCTTATCTCTCCTTGCTATTCTTTGGAACTCTGCTTTCAGATGCTTATATCATTCCTTTTCTCCGTTGCCTTTCACTTCTCTTCTCAGCTTTTTGTAAGGCCTCTTCAGACAACCATTTTGCCTTTTTGCATTTCTTCTTCTTTGGGATGATTTGATCACTGCCTCTGGTACAATGTTAGGAACCTCTGTCCATAGTTCTTCAGGTACTCTATCAGATCTAATCCCTTGAATCTATTTGTCACTTCCACTGTCCAATCATGAGGGATTTTATTTAGGTCATACCTGAATGGAGTAGTGGTTTTCCCTATTTTCTTCAATTTAAGTCTGAATTTTGCAAGTTCACTAATTCCTTAGATGGTGATGTTCACTCTTGCCATCGTGCTTGACCATGTCCAATTTACCTTGATTCATGGACCTAACATTCCAGGTTCCTATGTAATACTGTTCTTTACAGCATCAGACTTTACTTTCACCATCAGACACATCCACATCTGAGTGTTGTTTCCACCCAAAAATCACCTTCATCTACAGGTTCAATCCAAATCCCTATCAAAATCCCAATATGGCATTTTTTGCAGTAACAGAAAAATCACAAAATCTATAGATAGTCCCAAAATACCCCAAAGATCCAAAACAATCTTGAAAAAGGAGAACAAAATCTCACACTTTCTGACTTGAAAACAAGCTACAAAGCAACAGTAATCAAGACAGTAAATCTAGCATAAAGACAAAATAGAGAAATTAGAAATAAGCTCTTTTGTACAATTTAAACAAGAGTGACAGGACTACACAATGGGAAAAGAATGCTTTCTGAAGCAAAAGGTGTTGGGAAAAAGGATGTTCACAGGCAGCTGCCTCACACACACAAAATACAACACAAAGATGGATCCTTACCATACACCACACACACAAAAATTTAACTCAAAATGGATCAAAGCCCTAAACATAAGACCTAAAACTACAAATATCCTAGAAGAAAACACAGGAGAAACACTTCACGGCATTAGCACTGGCAACATACTTGACATTTGGTGACTAGCTTATTTCACTCAGCATATTTTTTGAAGCTCATTCATGCTGTGGCAAGTAACAGAATTTCTTTTTATTGATGACACCAAAAAGCTCAAGTGATTAAAGCAAAAACAATGACTATATCAAACTTTAAAACGTCTAAGTGTCAAAGAAAATTAAAGCATAAGCTAACTTGTATGTGAAATCGAAATTAAACTCAAATAGAAGAGAGCAGAATGACGGTTACAATGGGTTGGGGTATGGGAGAAATGAAAAGACACCAATCAAAGGTACTTTTGTTTAGTCACAAGATGACATAGTTTTGGGGATCCGACGTACACCATGGTTATTAACAGTACCATACTGTATACTTGGAATTTGCTAACAGAGTAGATTTCAAGTGTTCTTACCATGCCAATATTAAAAAAGCAATTANCAAAAGAGACACAGATGTATAGAATGGACTTTTGGACTTTGAGGGAGAGGGAGAGGGTGGGATGGTTGGGGAGAATGGCACTGAGACATGTACACTATCATGTAAGAAAAGAATTGCCAGTCTATGTTCAACACAGGATACAAGATGCTTGGGACTGGTGCATGGGGATGATCCAGAGAGTTGATATGGGGTGGGAGATGGGTTCAAGATTGGGATCTCATGTACACTTGAGACGGAAAAAAAAAAAAAAAAATAGACACAGAGGTATAGAACAGTCTTTTGGACTCTGTGGGAGAGGGAGAGGATGGGATGATTTGGGAGACTGGCACTGAAACATGTATAATATCATATATGAAATGAATCGCCAGTCCAGGTTTGATGCATGATATAGGATGCTCGGGGCTGGTGCACTGGGATGACCCAGAGGGATGGTATAGGGAGGCAGGAGGAAGAGGGGTTCAGGATGGGGAACACGTGTATACTGGNGTCTTTTGGACTCTGTGGGAGAGGGAGAGGATGGGATGATTTGGGAGACTGGCACTGAAACATGTATAATATCATATATGAAATGAATCGCCAGTCCAGGTTTGATGCATGATATAGGATGCTCGGGGCTGGTGCACTGGGATGACCCAGAGGGATGGTACGGGGAGAGAGGAGGGAAGGGGGAGGGGGGTTCAGGATGGGGAACACATGTATACCCGTGGCGGATTCATGTTGATGTACGGCAAAACCAATATAATACTGTAAAGTAATTAACCTCCAATTAAAATAAATACATTTATATTAAATAAATAAATAAAAAAGAGTGCCGCGCTCCCCCCCAAAAAAGGGGCAATGTGATATTAGAGAAAGAAACAAACAGATCACTGGAATTGAACAGTGAGCCCAGAAATAGCCACTAGATATAATCAACTGAACTTTGTCAAAGGAAGAAAGGCATTTCAAAGGATAAAGTATAGTCTTTTCAACAAATAGTGCTGGAACAAATGAAAAACAAAGAAATTAATCTAGATACAGATCTTACATCTTTTAAAAAAATTAACTCAAAGTGGATCACAGACTTAAATGTAAGAGAAAAAACTATAAACACTACAAGATAACATGGAAGAAAATTTAGGTGTCCTTGGATTTAACAGTGTCCTTAGTTTTTTAGCTCCAACAGCAAAAGCACAATCCATGAATGAAAAAAGTTATAAATTGGACTATTCATGAAAATTAAAAATTTCTGCTCTAAGACACTTATGAAAACACAAGTCACAGACTGGGAGAAAATCTCTGTAAAACACTTATCTGATAAAGAATTTTTATCCAAAATATACAAAGAACCTTTAAAACTCGAAAACACTCAACCATTTGAAATGGGCAAAAGACTTGAAAAGACACCACACCAAAGAAGATATACTGATATGGGCATATTAAAAGATGCTCAACATGGCATTTAATCAAGGAACTGCAAATTTAAACAATAGTGAGATATTACTGCTCAGATTAGACATTAATGTCTTACTGTTCAGTCAGAATTACTTTGCCAACAAAGATCCGTATAGTCAAAGCTATAGTTTTTCCAACAGTCATGTACAGATGTGAGAGTTGGCATTAAGAAAGCTGAGCACTGAAAAATTGATGCTTTTGAACTGTGGTGTTGGAGAAGACTCTTGAGAGTTCTTTGGACAGCAAGGAGATCCAACCAGTCAATCGTTAAAGGAAATCAACCCTGAATACTCATTGGAAAGACTGATGCTCAAGCTGAAGCTCCAACACTCTGGCCACCTGATGAGAAGAGCCAACTCAGTAGAAAAGACCCTGATGCTGGGAAAGACTGAAGGCAGGAGGAAAAGGGGATGACAGAGGATGAGATGGTTGGATGGCATCACCAACTCAATGGACATGAGTTTGAGCAAACTCCAGGAGATGGTGAAGGACAGGGAAGCTTGGCTTGCTTCAGTCCATGGGGTTGCTAACAGTCAGACACAACTAAGTGACTGAACAACAACTGTTCAGATGGTAAAGAAATCTGCCTGCAGTACAGGAGACCTGGGTTTGATCCCTGGGTCGGGAAGATCCCCTGGAGAACAGAATGGTAATCCATTCTAGTATTCTTGCTGGAGAATTTCTGGACAGAGGAGCCTGGTACACCCCATGGGGTCTCAAATAATCTGAAAGCCTGAGCGATTAACACTTTCACTTCCATTGCACTCCTCTCAAAATGGCCAAACCCCAAAACACTGACACCATCAAAGGCTGGTGAGGATGCAGAGCAACAGGAACTCTCATCAATGCTAAAGAGAATATAAAATTATTTTGCACAGCCAAGTCAGAAAATAGGCAGCTTCCTGCAAAACTGAACCATACTCTTACCATACAATCTGGCAACAATCTAGCAATTGTGCTACTTAATATTTACCCAAATCAAATGCAAACTTACATTCACACAAAAACCTGTACATGAATGTCTAGAAGAAACTTTATAACTGCAAGAACTTGGAAGCAACCAAGATCTCCTTCAATAAGCAAATAAAAGAACAAAACGTAGTAATATGCATACAGAGGTATTTGTTCTGAGAGAAAAAGAAATGAGCTATCATGCCAAGAAAAGTTAAGCAAGTACATTAAGTGCACATTGCTAAGTGAAAAAGTCAATCTGAAAAGGGTGCAGTGTATGATTCCAAGCATATGACATTCTAGAATAGACAAAACTGTGGAAACTTTTTTTTTTAATCAGTGGTTGCAAGGGTAGTGGTGAAGGAGGGAGAGATGAATAGGTGGAGCTCAGGGAATTTTTAGGACACTCAAACTATGCCACATGACACTGTAATGATTGAAACATGTCATTATACATCTGCCAAAGCCCACAGACTATACAACACAAATAATGAACAATAATGAAAACTATTACTAGTTTAGGACTATTACTAGGACTTTACTACTAATACATCAATACTGCTTCAATTTTAACAAATCTACATTCATCCAAACGTGTTACATTAATAGCAGGGGTACTGACGAGAAGAAGAGTGTATAAAAAACACTGTACTTTTCATTCATTGCTCTGTAAAACTAAAACTTCTTCAAACAGTTACCTGTTAAAAAAGGAAAATTTTATAGTTTTAGTGGGTGAAGAAATTCAACAGAAATTTCTTCAAAGAATACACACTGCTGCTGCTGCTGCTAAGTCACTTCAGTCGTGTCTGACTCTGTGTGATCCCATAGAGGGCAGCCCACCAGGCTCCCCCATCCTTGGGATTCTCCAGGCAAGAACACTGGAGTGGGTTGCCATTTCCTTCTCCAATGCATGAAAGAGAAAAGTGAAAGGAAAGTCGCGCAGTCATGTCCGACTCTTCGTGACCCCATAGACTGCAGCAGACCAGGCTCCTCTGTCCATGGGATTTTCCAGGCAAGAGTACTGGAGTGGGGTGCCATTGCCTTCTCCAGAAAAGATGAAATGATGTTCAACCTCATTAGCCATCAGGAAATATGAAACAGTTCACTCTCAGACAGATATCATCAAAACTCAGATAATTACAAATACTGGCAACAATGTGGAGAAACTGCAGTGTTTATCCAGTGCTCACAGACTGTAAAATGGTACAGTGGCTCTGGAAAACAAGTTAGCACTTTCTCAAAATGTTAATCACAGAGTCACCATAGGACCCACAACACTTCTAAGTATATACCCAAGAGAATTGAGGGGAAAAAAGGTACCCACAAAAACTTGTATGCAAATAATGTTCAGAGCAGCATCATTGATTATAGCCAAAATGTAACAACAACTCAAATGTTCATCAACTAGTGAACTGATTAACAAAATGTAGTATATCCACAAAACATAGTATTATTCAGCCACAAAAAGGACTGAAATACTGAGACATGATAAACATGGATGAACTTTGAATATTTTTTCCAAGTGAAAGAAGACAGAAACAAAAAGGTCATATATTATTATTCCATTTATATGAAATGTCCAGATGGGCAAATCCATGAAGACAGAAAGCAGATTAGTGATTGCCAGGGTGTAGGTGAAGAGGAGGATGGGAAGAGACTGTTAATAAGAATCTAACAGAGCACTATTTAAAAGAGTTTCTTTCTGAGGTGATGAAAATATCCTAGAATTAGTAGTGACCACTACACAACTACACAACTCTGTGATTATATTAAAACCAATGGATTGTATACTGTAATAAAAGGGTGAAATTCATGTTATAGACATTATATCTCAATGAAGCTCTTATATAAAAACAATCAAGCAGCTGACCATCCACAAAAACTGCAAAGGCTTTAGAGAAACTAGTCAAAAAAGCAAATCTAACTCCTAATGCTAAACACTTATTTGGAACTTACCACAGACATACAGGAATTTAAAAAGTATAAACATAATAATATAAAAATTATTATAATATAAAAATATAACTAAAGATAATAAAAACTTTTTAAAAAGTAAGAAAATTTAGAAGCATATTGAGGTTTTTATTTTACTTCTTCACCCCCTTCACCTATTTCTCCCACCTTCTCCTTCTGGCAACCATCAATCTGTTTTCTATATTTACAAGTTTGTTCTTTGTTGTTGCTGAGGGTAGGATTTCATACATAAGAGAGAGCATGTGGCATTTGTGTTTTTCTGTCTGACTTATTTCATTTAGCATAACGCCTTCAAGGTCTAGCCACGTAGCCATGTTAGGATTTTCTTCTCTTACAGCTGAATAATGTTCCAACACACACACACACACACACACACACACACACACACACACACAC